>JAPMOQ010043861.1:485509-560288 GCA_026543055.1 Argiope trifasciata | reverse complement strand
CTTTCTTTAAAAAACATATTTAACATTTTGGCAATATCACCGAAAAAAACATTTTCAATATTTCGGAAGCATAATTGATAAATTATTAGAGCATTAAACTCAAAAAGTTTTTCCGAATAAAGTTACCGACTCTTTAACTACTAATAACTGAATCTTTTAACTTAAACTATTTCTTAAATTTTGGCTAAAAAATACATGATTTAATTGGAAATTTTAGAACGTATTACTCATGGCGAACCAGCTGGTCGCCAAAGGCGGCTAGTAAATAATAAATGCCAAATAAATGTTTGTAACAATATAAATCCTATGAAATGTAAAATATTAACATCCATTATATTGTGAAAATATTTATTAGCACTGCACTTAGCTAAAATCAAATTTATATACTAATATACCGCAGAATAATGAGTAAGGATAAATAAAAACATGCATTTCCGTTCTAAAACTATTAAAAATAACTATACTGAAATAAAACAAATCGATTATTGCTCTCCAAAACTTTATTGCATATTCTATTCTCCCAGAAAACACCTTGCATAGCATTGGCGTACAATGGTTATGAAATATCAACCTTTGGCGTGAATTTAATATTTTTACTGAATCTATGAGGGGCCTCAGAGAAGAATGTTTTCTCTTCTATTTAATAAAAAATTTTATTGCTGGTTTCGTTCTCAGAGATCCCAATCCATCGTGATATTTTGGGCGAGATTTTTCAGGGTTTAAAAATATGGGAAAATCAAATTTTTATTTTATACCCGTTGTATCCAACCGATAGAAGCAAAAATTTGGCACAAAGCAACACTCTTAGTCAAAGAAGTCCCATACCAAATTTGGGGTCGATCCTATTTTAGCCCACCTCTGACGCCAATTTAAAAACTCGCCAAATTATCAGCGATAATGATTTTAAAATGGCAACCCTGACAGCATCTGAAGAGAAATGCGGCAACCATACGGTTTAAATCAACCTCTTAACCTTTTAATTCAAATACTTTTGATTTGGCAAGATTTTGAAAAATTGGCGACATTTTGAAAAAGTCGCCAGAGGTGGGCTAAAATAGGATTTTACCCCAAATTTGATATTTAAATTACTTTTTGAGTTATCGCGTTTATACGATTCTAAAACTCTAGATCGATAGATGGTCATTAAATTTTACTCAGACTTTAGATAGACACAGATTTTAATTCTGCATATTGAATTTTATGCTTATTTTCGAGCTGGACTGACGGATCTCTTCTGAACGGATTTTGCTCAAAATTTGATAGAAATCTACAAATATAAAAGCCATATATCAAATTTATCTGTTTAGTTCGAAGAGTTTTTGAGTTATCTTTGTCACAGACATACAGGCAAATTGACTTTCTCCAAAAATGTGTTTTCGGACTCAATGATTATATATCTCTTTTTCGAAGCATGTCTAAAACATAGAGATTTGTTAAAATCCCAAGTTCAAAATTTTTTTTGGGTCGATCTTATTTTATCCCACCTTTGGCGAATAATAAGAATTCTTTGGCGAAAGGTAAGAATTCTTTTTTCTTAATCTTTTAATTCAAATACTTTCAATTTGGCGAGATTTTGAAAAAGTCGCCAGAGGTGGGCTAAAATAGGATTTTACCTTTTTTTTTATGCTTACAATACTTTGTCTGCACTTTCTACACGAGAAAGTAAAATTCACATAGTACATACACTATACCAATAATAAGGTACAACAAGTGAGGGAAAATAAATATTATAAATTAGGTAACAGAAAAATGAAAATTCGCCAAATCGAAAGTATTTGAATTAAAAGATAAAAAAAAAAAAAAAGAATTCTTACCTTTCGCCAAAAAATTCTTATTATTCGCCAAAGGTGGGCTAAAATAGGATCGACCCCAAAAATTAAACCAAACCTAAAAACGATACATTTAAAAGTATAAGCATATATGAAAAATCTATAAATGCAATTTAATAACAAAAACGCACAACCAATGTAAAAACAATTTATTTACTTACTATACCCAAAATAAAATAAAACAGCAAATCAAGTTCGTATTTCTTTAAAATCAGGTCAAATCCATTTTATTTATTGATCGAGATAGCTACAAAAGTATTATACACATAATTTTTAAACTTTTAATTTCAATGAAAAAACACTTGTCATCACGCGCAAACACAGTTGATGTCATGACAATCACGCGTGAACTTTACTCTCATTGGTTATTTAGCTATATGATTTGGGCGGTTGTTTATGGACGCGACGCGAGACAACTGTTTATTTAAAATACTGTTTTTTTAAAAAATGTGCGTTACGTAATTTGCACGTGTTATCCATTTCAAGTTAGTAAGATCGAGGACAAAAACAGAAATGGTCAATGATTACCCTTTTGTTAAGTTTATATGAATTGCTTGCTGAGCTTCAAGAGACGTCATATCAGCGGCCAATTAGAGTTATGCATGGTTTCATTCCCATCTTCTGAAACAGACGTTTCGCGAACTTTCAATGCCAGTTGGCGTAACGAACATGTCTGACTTTCCTACGCAAATTGCGGTAATGCAATGGAGATTAGAATTTTTTTATTTCTTTTATCCTGTTTTCTTTTAATTTAAGTACTTCTATTTCTTTTAATTTAAATACTTCTTATTTCTTTTAAGGGTGAAAATGTGCTTTGGGTCCCCTGCTTGGCGCATTTTGAAAAAGTCGCCAATTGGCGCGTTTTTACGTGTTGTCTTACGGAGTTGAATGTACCGAGAGACACTACGCAAAAACACGCCAGTTGGCGACTTTTTGAAAATGCGCCAAGCAGGGGACCCGAAGCACAGATTAACCCTTTTAAGTACTTCAGAATGAATCCAAAAGATCGCTTCATTAACAACATTTGATTTTAAATACATCAAACACAAAGAAAATTAATAGAATCGTGAAATAATCGGTCGAAATTCTTCGAAGCCTAATCTCAACTCTGTTGGGGGAAAAAATCTGGTGACTTACTTATCTTTGGTGGGATTTGGCGTCAGCTTTTTGGCCCGAAAGTTAGTTTTTAATCAATAAAAAATTAACCACTCAATTAACCGGAATAAAAAGCAGCCTATGTTCTATTCCTGACTATAATCTATCTTTGTGTTAAATTTCATCCAATTCTGTTCAGCTGTTCTGGCGTGATGTAGTAACAAACATCCATCCATCCAAACTTTCGCATTTATATATTAGTATAGATTACACCATAAACAGTCAGTAATTTCAATAAATAAAGTAATATTTATAATTAAAATTCGTATAATTTTAAAAACATAAGTTTCAATAACAAAGTAATTTTTATAAACAAACCAAATACCCTTTTATGAAAGCAAGAGAATGATAAAGCTTCAAAACAATAAAATTCACAATTAATTTCAGTTGATACTTTTAGGAGCATTTCAGTGCTCCTCTAAGTGCCAGATGACTGGTGTTTTCCTATTTCTTTTCCAATCTGATAACATTGCTCATCATTTTGTCATATTTCTAATGATATAAAAACAGATGTGAATATCAGGATGATGTTATAAAAGGAAATAGCTTAAAAATAATCAACCATGAAAATAATATAATGCTTATTTACATCAATCCTTTTCACATCCAATTACAAGCCACCTCGAACATTATTCTCACTAATACAATTTCGAAGTAATTATGTTTTCTGAAAAACATAATTATACATATCTTTAAGAAAGAATTTCAGTTTATTAAGATGACATTTCATAACCAAAGCTTTTTTAATTTAGAAGAAAAAAAGAACTCTAATTTGCAAAAAAACCATTGTTAATTCTAATATTACTTTTTTTTGCAACAATGAATAATAAATAGTTTTGAAATTGACATGCAAATCTTTTCAGTTTTTTTATTATTATTATTATTATTACTAACACTCAGCTGTTTTTCATTTTTCGGTAAAATTTTATTTTAGCCCACCTCTGGCGACTTTTTCAAAATCTCGCCAATTTTTCAAAATCTTGCCAAATCGAAAGTATTTGAATTAAAAGGTTAAGAAAAAAGAATTCGTACCTTTCGCCAAAAAATTCTTATTATTCGCCAAAGGTGGGCTAAAATAAGATCGAACCCATTTTTCTTATATCTTGCATTCACATTATTCATTTTTTGTGCAGCATGCAAAATTACACCAAATCGATTTTTTTTTAAAAAAAATTCGTTTGTCTTATGAGCATCTGTCCTTGTTTTAGTTCTGATATTAAAATTTCATTTTATTATTTTCCCTGGTTTTATCTTTAATGTTATCTCTTAAAGTGTGTTTAAAGCCCTTTTCATTAATCTAATCAATAAGTTTTTTTTTACACCAGATATTTTTAATAGCATATTTTATTAAGGCTGACAAATGAAATATAGAACATAAAATTTTGCCAGTTTTGCAATAAAAAATGACAATAGTGGCTCTGATGTAATTTTTTACTGTTTTGTAAAATGTTCTTTAGTTTCAAGACTGTTCATAATAGTGCTTTGTCCAAATTTGAAGTGTCTCAAAAAATGCAGTAACTATATAATGTATCTATTTGCTGGCTGATAAATGGCTTTACACTGCACTTGGAAAATCCTTTCTTATCATTTTCTACAAAGTAAGATATTTCTAGTGACATCTTATTCAGATTGACTTTCTTTAGTCTTTCAGATCACAAATAATAGATCTCTGCTAAGGATTTTAAACATGTGCCGAGTTGATTTCCAAATTGTATAGAATTGCAATAATAATAATAATCCTACCAAAGTAAAATAAATAAATGTACAAATAGTAATAATAAATACGAAATATGTTTGGCTTAAAGAGCTTCCCTAGATGTCTTTTGTTGCATTATGTAGTAAGTGATAAAATGTTTCTTTAAAAATCTATAACTCTTTAATTTTTTTTCCCTATTTTTTGATAATTAATTTTTAACTGGCAAACAATATTGATCATTTTTACATTTAGTATATGCTGCCAGAAACAAATAAAATAAATGAAATGGATATCTCTCTCTACATGTAACCAGTAAAATGCATATTAATTTATTTGTAGCTTATATTGCTAAAATGATGGAGAATCATTATAATGACAAGTAGGGTCTAAAAATATATATTAATATTATTTCAAATTTTGAGGTGTGACTTTGGTTGAAATACAGGATCCAAATGATAGATCAATCTTTTTTATTGCTTTTACGATGTTGAATAATCAAAAACTAAAATAAAAAGAGCGACATTGAGATTTTTTTTTTAATTAACAAAACAATTTCACCTCCTTTTATGACATTTAAAACTATACAAGACCAGAAGATGTCAATTAATTTGTTAATTTTATGCTTTTTTTTTATTCATCAGCTGTTTGCAATTTTTTTTCAATCAGAATAGAATTTTTCTAGTCACTACCTCAAAGAGAAGTTGTATTTTGTACAGACAATTTTATTTCCTACAGTCTCTTATTAAAAATGAATTCTTATAAATTACTTAATTTGATTTATAATTTAATGAATATTAAAATGACAAAATACACATATATCACAAGATGCATAATTTATTTACAGATGTTTCATTAAAGTTTTATAAAATAAGAATAACAATGAAAAATATTTACATATAAGTCATAATTCAAAAATTCTCCAAATATTTTTCTTGAAAATGTTATGCTGAAAAAGTGATGATTTTAAACATGCATTAAAAATCAAATAGCAAATAGAAATTGTTAATTATTAAAACTGCAGTCATCTGCATTAATTGAAAGATTGTCAAACATGTTCCAATGAAAGAGGGGGGGGGGGGTATTCTACATAAATAATTAATATTTAAACACATAAGTTTCAATACTTGTTGGTGAAAAGAAATACAAACTTCAGTGATGGCATTTTATATATTTTACTAAAACTTTTTAAATAAAATTGGAAAGAGAACCCCTCTATGCTAATTATTATTGCATAAAAATGAAAGTAAATATCTAGCATAGCTTTCATAGATGGTAACTTAATAAAATGATATGTTTAAAGGGGAGATACAATCATCTTTGATTATCATAAAGAAAGGACTAAAATAACAAACAAAATGACAAAATATTTTACATCATGAGACATGCTTGTTAATTCAGAACTCAAAATTTGAAGAAATTTTAATTTAATATAAAAGAATTTCCTTTATTTGAAATTGGACTAGAAATTAAAAAAAAATTATGATAGTAAATCAACACAAATAACAAACAAATAAATTTTAAATATCAATACTTAAATTTTAGTTGAAACTACTAAACAAAAAATAAAGGATTCAATGTTAAATCAAGCGACTATTAAGTATTCACTAATTATAAAGCAGCCTATTATTCCTACTTTTACAACACAAATAAATAGAACAAAATTTCTGAATGATTCAAAAGGAAAAATGATTATTTCCAATTTATAAGCAATATTTATAATTAAAATAGTAAAAACTAAATCCTCAGAATTGAAACCAATAAAGGATTATGTTCTATAAAAACATGATTAAATGATTCCTAACCGATTTGAAAAATTAGCAAGGGCAATAAATTGTGATTTCTTTTAAATGATTAGCTTGTTTAGACTGAATATTTATAACAAATAAATTAAATGTATTATAAAAAAATGACGTGTTTAGAATATTTAACTATCTTAAACTCCAACAATTATTTTCCACAGTAATAAAAAATATCAATGAAACTGTTTATCAGTTTAACTTACAAATTATTTTATGTAACAAATAATATTAGATAATGGACAAATCATAAAATCACATTTTTGTATTTTTATCTAAACATGTTCACCACCTCCCCTCCTAAAAAATATAATAAATTTATTAAGAACATTTAGAGCAACTTCATTTACAAACTTTTGATCATGAATAACCAAAAATGACAACAACAAAAAATCTATAATTTTACAGAATTAAAGCTTTTACTTTTCAACAAAAGCAGAATCATCTGCATAAATAAGTGAAAAGATTGGGGGGAAAAATCT
This sequence comes from Argiope trifasciata, assembly GCA_026543055.1. Taxonomy (NCBI): domain Eukaryota; kingdom Metazoa; phylum Arthropoda; class Arachnida; order Araneae; family Araneidae; genus Argiope; species Argiope trifasciata. The sequence continues at coordinate 553,330 of JAPMOQ010043861.1, read as the reverse complement.
GAGCTTAGATTAAAAATAATCAAATATATACAAAAAAAAAAAAAAATCTCAGAGCTCAAGCACAGAGAGAACACAGAATCAGGATATGAAAAATGTTATTTTGAAGAATATTTTGTTTCTATTCCTGATAAGGAAATCATATATGAAATTAACATTTTTTTTCCATTAAATTTCACTGAATATAAAAACTTTGTACAGTGATTTCAAATAATTGATTTCATTATTCAATTTAATTACAATTCAATTCAAATTTATGTAAGATTAACAACATGACCAGAAAAACAGCAAAAGACAATCAGCCACTATTTAACTGGCAAGGGGTTGAGCTTACCAGTATTTTGCAAAATGGCTCAGCTCAATGTTCTGCCGACATAAATTAACAAACAATTCAGATTAACAGTTTTAATACAAAATCAAAACTTCCAACCACCTGAAATAGGTAGAACACCACAATCTCGATAAATGTTAGTACTTTTCTTCTCAAATTGAATTCGATTTGTTGTCAAACGATTGGTAAGAAAAACATCTTTTATTCTGTTTTTAACACTGTTTTTTTCCTCTGGTGGTAATCTCTTCATTTCTGGAAGTAGGGACATTAAAAACTGATAGTCTTCGTCATTTTTATCAACTTCAGTTACAATTACCTGTTTTGTTGCCACATTTTTGCACAATTTTTTTCTTTGAAGTACGGGTTTATTTATTACAGCCTTTATAGGAGCTGAAAAAAGAAAAAAAGCAATAACATTTTAAAATTAAGTGCATAAAATATTTTGCAGATACAACATATATTCAAGAGATTCCAAATGAAAAAATTGAGTAATACATTCACAGTTTCTTGGACAAATCAAACATAATGATTCATTAATGCACTACCCTAATTTAAATTTTCATCAGAACTTGAAATTTATATATTTAAAAAAAACTTTTATTTTCTAAGTGCGTATTTCTTTATCTCTATATGTTTAAAATGTAAACTAATGTAATCCAATGAAACAGTTACACAGCCTCAACCACTAAGTTTTAAACTGATTTTTGTTCCATATAAAAGCTCATGGGTCTCCAGACAAGTCATTGATGATTTTGTGCCCTCTTTCCCTTTTATTTTTGAAAAAAAAAAAAAAAAAATCGAAAAAATACTGCATTATTATATGTTGTTTATGAAGGAAACCCATAACAGATTGCATCAATTCAAAACTTCTATCTTTAACTTTTTAATTTAATATGGAAATTCATGATCTTTAAATACATTCCCAATTGTTGAGATTAAACAGCAAAATAAACTTAATATTTCAAGGGTTAAAAAAGGAAATCGAAATGGTGTTTGTATAGACTTGGGAAAAATTATTAAAAACCAGAGAAGATTAGCAAAACAATGACACTGATATCACTAAAATGCATATAATTATTACTTTTAAATTTTAGGATTATGTAAAATTATTTCTGGGCAGAGATTTGATCAGAAATTATAGTGAAAAAACATAATTTTTCAACCCTCATATCTCAGTTCTTTAGAAACAAGTAAGACTTTTAATAGGATAGTTAATCCTTCAAGTATTATGGAACATTTTTACCAAATTTTGTTTGAATTCTACAAACAATGTAGAATGGCCTAAACTTTAGAGAATTAAATAACATTAAGATACTAATACAGTGTTATTTTCAAACATAAGTTGCATAAGCATTAGCAATTTGAATATCCTCAAATGCAAGTAAGAAAAAATTCTCAAATTTTATTATTTTTATTTTATATTTTTAGATAAATTAACTTTATTATGATAAAAAGTTTTAAAACCTTCCAGAACAGATTAATAGTATATAGTAAAAGCCAAATGTAATTTTTGCACATTTGATTTTATGTCTGTTATTTAAGGCTAATTTTGGATAAGCATTTATTTTTTTAAATCTCACAAATAAATCATCTGCTGCAAATCAAAAGAGAGGGTAAAGATTACAGCTAACAAATAAATGTATAAAGGTATCATAAATTTATCTTTAAAAAAATAAAATTTATTTTCAATAATGAAAAACAAAAATTATAAGGTAACGAAACAATGAAAATGGGTGGCATTTTATTAAAATACAAGTTTTTATATTATACAAATAAAAATAAATTTCTATGCTATTTATTTTTTTTAAAAAAAGGTTTAATTAAGAATGAAATCAATTAGAACTTTCATTGTGACAAGCACTGTCAAAAAATACATATACATAAAAATATTAATTTGTTTTCAAAATTGAGAACAAAATTGTATGCAGATACAACATAACTGATAAGATTAAAATTAAACTGAAGATAAAAAAGTTTTCCTTAGTTTTAAACTGGAATAGAAACAATTTTTCTGATAATATTTTAAGATGTTAGTTGCTTGAAAGGAATGTCAAAAATATACTATTTTTGCATTAATTTTTATTTCATTAATGCTTTGCTACCTAATAAATAAGAAAAGTGAATAGATAGGCTTAGCTATCAGTTGACACTCTAAAGCAGTGGTGGGGGAACTTTTTTTAAGACGGGCCATTTGTAATAACTAGACGATCGTAGCGGGCCAAAGAATAATGCTTAATCGTTAAAAAATTTATGTGTTCTATAAACATCTACATATATTATTACATACACTTATTATTTTAATAGTAAAAAAGCAAAAGGTAAGAAAATTATAAGCACAAAATATAAAATGAACTTAGTGTAGTTCTTGATGTGAAGTATTATCACTTTATTTTCTGGTGTCAATTACTGGTGCATGAAAAAAATGAAATTGAGACTGTTTTATCAAAATTTCATCATAGTCCGGTTCCATTTGCAAAGCAGAAATTCTTAAAACTGATGAAAGGTGCTCATCTGTAATTCTGTTTCTTAAAGAAGTTTTCCTAAGCTTCATTGTTGAAAAGATTTGTTCGCATATATAAGATGATCCGAACATTGTCATTATCTTCATTGCATGAGTAATTAGATTTGGAAAATTATCTGGACTTAAATTTTTATAAAATTCTAGTAATGGTACTGTATGAAAAGTTTGTTTCAGGAGAGTATTACAGTTCAGTTCTATTAACTCAAGTTGAAATTTTGCTTCAACTTCTTCGTAATTAACATTGAATGGGGTCGCAAAAATACTAAACTCGGGTTCCATTTTTCTAAAGTCCTGAAATCTCCTTTCAAATTCTGAAGATAACTTTCTCAGATTAATTTCGTATTTTTTAATCTTATTGTTTGATATAGGGAATTTTTAAGATTGTATTCTTGGAAATGAGAAAAATCAGATTTAGAGATCTGATTAGTAAATAATAATAGCTGTAATTTGAAACACTTCAGGTATTGCCAAATATCGTGAAGAAACTGATTTTTCCCTTGCAATTTGAGATTAAGTTGATTCATGTGTACGAGGAGGTCTGTGAAAAAAGCGAAATCAAAAAGCCACGTTTCTTTTTCTAAGACGTCAAATTGATTATAAATGTATTTATCAAGAAGAAAATTCACAATATGCGGGTCGTCTCATTACGAAGTAAGAATGCGTTCAAACATTCTCACGACGGCACTCTTAAACGGGCCGGATTAAACCTTTCCATGGGCCGTAGTTTCCCCATCACTGCTCTAAAGAAAAGTGCTGGATATAGAATTATCATATTTAATACAAATATAATTTACAATTCTAAATTTTTTAAAATTTGGATTGATTTATTTTTTTTAAATTTTACATTAATTAAGTAAACTTTTTTTAAGTAAACTGCTCTGGGATGGATATTTTCACTTCCCAAAATATGTTTATGCTATTGCTGAAAGCTTTATATTCAACAATGTGTCCTATAGAGTGCAAAATGTCAGAGATTTAATTTACTTGCTCATTTAGAAATGATAAAGCATTTAGAGTACTAAAAATTTCTATTTTAAAATTAAAATTTTGATAAAATAAATGTTATTAAAAACACATTTATGGTCAGTGAATTTTTTCAAGTCATATTGGATATACTCAACATTTCTATTCGAGTATTTTCAATTTGTTTTAATTTGAATAACAATTGAAATAAATTATACAATAATTTATTCTCAAATTTATATTAAACAAAACATACCAACAGGTGATACCACTAGATCTTCTCTTGGTTTTTTAGACCATCCAATTATTGAATCTGCAATCACTGGAAAAAGGTCACTACTTGATGATGCATTGATAATAACTGGTATAATATCTTTTTCATATATTCTTTCATTTGTGCTGCCATTAGATATTGAGCTTAATTTTGCTTCTGAAAATTCAGTCTGAGTAAAGAAAAAAAAAAATCCATGCATAAGTATTAATAATATAGTAATGCATAAAATTATATCAAACATATAATTTAAAAAAAAAAATGCTTTAACAGAGTAAATAATATTTGTGCAGTACAAATATTTGTGTGTACAATTGTGAGTGTTATCTTAAGTCAAGAAGCAAATAACATTTCTAAAAAATTTATGTTAAAATAAGTTAAGTGTTTGGATTCTTATTACTTATTTATTTTCCTTCCTTGTATTTAGATTAAAACTTAAAATTGTCATTCATAAAAAAAATACAACATTTTGAGGAAAGTTCTTTCAGTGAAAATAATTTTTCCCCAGATTTTAAACAATGACCCATTAGTTAATTTCTAAATTGTTATAAGCAAATATTGTTACAAGCCTTGAAGTTGCTTTCCAGCACGGTTTATTGAACCCCATTTTACGATCTGTCCTGTAGGTGCTGATCGGGTGCCGCATCACTGATCGCCGAGTTTTGCGACGAATTTGACAAAGTAGATACTGGAAATTGAGAATTTTAGCAATTCAGCCAACAGACATTCAGATGCGCCTGATTAGTTCAAAACCTTCTCGACCCGCCTCACCAGAACATAAAAGGCCGGCGCTCTCAAGCTGCAATCAGTCATAGTCGTGTAAACGAGCCATGAAAAAGATAACAAAGCAACGGCGGAATAGTTCAACGAAGAACAACGTTGTGTGGAGTTGAAGAAATTACTGAACTGAGCTGTGTGCCGAGTCCCTATGTTTATTGTGGAATTAGCATCGAGTCTTGTGTGTCGCGTAGTAGTGAGTTGGTAGTTGAATGCAGCTAAAACCAGGTGACAGTGGAGAATTTCAGCCGTTCAGTGAGACAGTAGAACAAAACTCCGAAGATTCCATCTCCAGCTGAATTCTGTCTGACTGCTTTGTATGATGTGGTCATTATTACTACCGAATTACGACTTGTGAGCTACCGTCTATTATAGAGTGCTGCTGTGTGTACGTCTCGGCTGTATAAAGTCGTCGTGTTTGTATTCGTCGTCTGTGTCTTTGTGTTTAATTAAAATCGTCATTTGTTAATGAAACCTGCTGATTGTTTTCACACTATACACCTACTACAAGCGAACCCAGTGAATGTACGGACTTAGATGGGGAATCCGAAACAATATACATTTAAAATGCTTTAAATGTTGTAAACAATTACATTTTATGTTCTTTCTCAGTCAAAAATGAAACTGCTGAAAGAGTTTTGAAATCGAAATTAATCACATTTGTTAATCATTATAAAAATAAATATTCTAGAGTAACATTTCATATAAATAAAGTTTCCAATCTTCAATAACCACAACTGATTGAACTATGAAGCTTTGAATAACTATATTTTAAACCATGAATGATTGTCTCTAGAAAATGAAGTTCTTGGATAGGAATTTTTAAAAAGTAACTTTGAACAGGTTTAAATCATCTCATTTAGTGATATTCAAAATGTAATAACTCATTTTGTTTGTTTCTTTGTTTCCTTTTTTAAAAAGTAGAATGACAAGAATATTTTGCTACATATGACTAAGAGGCCAATATATGCTAATTTTTTTTTTCTCAAATACATTCACTAGTAAAAAAAACGAAGAATATAATTTTTCATGTTAATTAAATAATTTTTTCAATTGGAACTATGTTGTTCTTTAAAAGTTTAAGAATTAAATCATGGGCCATGAGAAGAGTGAATACAGGACTAATAATCAAAATATTGTGCCTATATTTAAGACTTAGTTTCCTTTATTTTCACTCTCATTATCATCAATTTGAGTTTTCAATTTCTTTCAACTTCAACACAAAACTAAATTAACTTTTTTTAAAAGCTTTACAGTATTTGGAAGTAACAGTATGTATTTATTTTTATTAATAGTCTATGTAAGCTTTAATTTTTTTCAAGTTTCACTTTTTTTATACATGTTATGATTAAAGTTTTTACCCCTTAAAATATATTTTTACTTCTATCTATAAGAGGAAAGTAAAATATTATTTACACAAAAAATTGGTTAATATATGGATTTCAACAGAACCGTTTTTTCAAAGTTCATTTATACATTTTTATACTGGCAACAGAGCACAATTAAATAATTTTTAAATTAAATTAAATAACATTATAGATAGTTTCCATTTATTTGTCAAAAATAGCAATAAAAAGTTCTCAATAAAAGTTGGCAGTAAACAACAAAATGTAAATAAGCCACAATTAAACAATTATAAACAAATAAACAAAAAAACATCATGAAAAATAATAAGTTGAATTGTGCTTTTGTAAATTTCAATTTATAATGAGGGAATACTTTTATTTCTGGATATAGATACTTATTATTAAAAGTTGAATTTTTAAACTATAGTTGGTTACATAAAATGCACTAATGAATCGAACCATCTAAAATATTTTCAGAAATGTAGTTACTTTCCGAGAATAACTACTCTTGCTAAAAATAACTATAGCTATCTACTATAATTTTCTGAAGAAGTATTTTAATAATCTGATTAGAAATAAGAGGTAGTGGTAAACAGAATTTAAATTCAATTGTTTAGAATTTGGAATGTTTTTTGCTATTCAACATTCTTTAGATCCTGATACAAAAGCAATTCCAAAGTCAATAATATTCAAAAATATTATTACATTTAAAGCTTTTCATAACTGTATTATTTTATTTCAGAGGAAAAATAATTTAAAAGATTTTTTCCCCCTTACCTCCACTTTAATACTCAGAGGCCCTTCAGCCTTTAACATAGAAGCATCTTTAAACTGAAAAGCTGCTTCATTTAAAGAATTTATTTGGACAGAAGATATTTGAGGTATAACAACTTCAGTAGCTTGCACTCCAGTTGAACCTTGTTTCAAATCATATACTAATGATCTACCATTAGATGCTTCATAAATTGAGCCTTTTAATGTGAACACCAAAGGAAAAAATGAGTTTCCTGTAAAAAGAAGTAAAATAAAATTTTATAAAAGGACACACAAAGAATTTAGAACACCAAATTGCATCTTGGTGCATGTAAGAATAACTTGTATAGCTTTCAGTGTGAGCATTGGTAAATCTAGAAACTAACTTAATATGGCATTTTCATCGGAAAAAAATAGACATCTATTTTTCATTCTTTTTATACCATTAAGAAAAACCCATATTTGCTTTTGACCAGCAGCAATGTGAATAAATCTTAGTTTACTTCCTTAATAAGTACATTAATACTTCCTACAGAGATTTTATTGTTTTTTATATCTGAAATATTTTAATAGAGTTGTGTCTAAAGTTTTCATCTAAATTAATTCCACTCAAATTAATTACTAATTTTGTCAGAAGATAATAAAGTTAAGTGCTTTTGATTTGTAAAAATTAATGGACACTAATTTGCTTCAGTAGTAAAATAATTTATTCACTTATAAAATATGATTAATTTTATAGATATTACAAAAAAAAATAAATCTAATTGTATTCTTTAAGACAATTTTTTAGGATGTCTGAAATTATAATTTTAAAGACTGTCCATTATGATATGAATTTAATTGAAACCTGAACATTAATTATCAGTGCACAAAGTACTGATTTGTATGCACTTTTCACTTTGCGTGTTATGTGCATGCAATATAAGAGAAAATATGCTATTTACAATGGAATAACAATATTTTAGTTTTATTTATCATAAAAAGTAAGGAAAGATAGCAACAAAAAAGAAAGGAAAAAAACGACATTACCAAAATAAGAGTATATTAAACTAGTAATTATATTTATATGTATAGATAAAAAATTCTCTTTATTTATTTCATGGGTCTTATCAAGGCAAAATTAATATATTAAGGGGGGGGGGGGAATATTGACAATTTCTCATTCTCTTTAAATTGTAAGTCACATAAAATGAAGTAAAATGGAATATAATATTTTTACTATCATGAAACAAATCATTTAATAATTACTTAATAAAAAACTTTATAATGCAAAATTAATGTTTTTATTTATTTATTTTTGACAATTCAAATATTTGGGTATCAATTTGTGAAACTTCTGCAGATTTTTCAGTTATCACTTTCCTTTTTTTTGCAAACTATGTCATTTGCTGTACTATGTTCATTTATTTGCTCCTTTCCTTTTTCTTTTTCCTGAATGTTTTTTTTTTTTTTCTGAAGCTTCCTAACATCCTGTATATGCTAATTTAGCATACTACACCTAAACTTTTAAAATCAGAACATTTAATACACCTCCATAGTTTATAGCATCCTACACAGCTCTTAGTTAGATAAAAAAAACTTCTTTCTGATTTTCAATAAGCAAATCTTTCTTCATACTAAATCCACTTTCCACAACACTATATAACAGTATAAGAATTATTTTTACAACTTACCAAAATTCAGGAAATTCTTTCGACTTCCAAAACATTAGAATAAAAATTATCTATATAAATTATTTCATAAAAAGAATCAAACTTTCTATATATTCAGTTTTCATTTTTTTCCCCAGGAAAATTTCAAATTGGATCTTTGCACATTCTGAACATGTTGAGAAATTTGTGCTTTGCAATAAAAAAGTCAAAGCAAATCAATTGCATAATAACGCAAACTACAATGAATGTGGATTTAAGCAAGATACAGTTTTTAAAACAACAAAACTTTTGAAGCATGCACTTAAATATCTTTTTAATAATATTTTTCACAAGCACAAAATACTCTGTTAAAAAGCTGCCATTTTCTGCTTTGGTAATAAATTCCATTAATAATCTACAGTGCTTGTAGTTAAAATTCCAAAAACAATTTTATTTCAGTTTTAGATTTAGGATCATCTAACACTATCAAAAAATAAGTTGTATAATGTTTTTATTTTGGCAATATTTTTCAACAACTGTTTAGCAAGACTGAAAAGATTTTCATGTAAAAAAGCACCATTTGTTCAGAAGTCTAAATTTTTTTAAGAAATGATCAAAGAATATTAGTAATATAACAGGAGAAATGAATTTTAGACAGAAACAATTTATCCTGACAAGTATTTCTAATATTATGACTCATAACAGAGTCAAAAAGTTTTTTTTACGGAATTTATTTATATTGTTAATAACTTCTACACCGTATTCAGAAAGATTTGTATTTTCTACCCAGAACAAAAAGGAACAGAAATTCTTAAAAGAATGTTATTTCCAAGAAATCAGCATATTTAAGTAGAATTCATTATATTACTATAAAAATAACATCTATTTCATATCCATTTATATAGGTGTCAAAACATTCAATGGGTTATGTTAAGTCCACAAATACCTGGAACCAAGATTTTATAGTCATTTTCACTTGAAATTTCTTCTTTGCAATGTTTTAATTTTTTTTTTTTTTAATTTACATTACATCCACCTACACCAATTTGCAAAAGTAATTGAATGTCTGAACTTCATATAATTTCTTTAAAATTCTAAAATGTTATTGAGCAGTAGTATCCTTACAAATACTGAATTTCCATATCTTGTGGAGAATGTTGGTCAATTCACACCAATACCTTGCAATAAGATTCAGTTGACATTTGTTCAAATGCCGTATAAAAAAATTCATCAAAGAAATATTACAATTATATATATATATATATATATATACACTAAAGATTTCTTAAGAGATTGTTGAAAAAAAAAACAGAATTCTTCATTCAGCAAAGTAAGAATTGAGATTTTTATTCATCCAATCCCTATTAAATATTGATATCAATAAGCTCTTTGTTAAAAAAAAAAAAAAAAAAATCTCTAATAAATCCTGAATAAGCTCACAATACCTCAAATGAAACACAAACCATTCAATAAACTCAAGCAAGCGTGAGAAACTAAACATCACCATCATGCTTCCACAGTTTATATGTTGCTATTCAAACAAGATCAATTTATTCCATTCTCTCACATAGTTTCAACAATCTCATGCACACTCTTTAGCTGCAATTTACAAATCTCACAGAAAAAACAAACAATCAAAAAAAAACCCAGCCTTTTAAATTGAAACACAACTGGTTAAAAATAAGAAGAAGAAGGAAGAGGAGGAGAAAGTAGAAAAAGAACAAGTTTTCGTGTTTAAATAATAGTGGATGATATTATTATTACTTTGGAAAAAATGACTAAAAAAATTTTTTTATTTGTACAATAGTTAGAGGTCAGAATTTTTATATGGAAAAAAAAAGAAAAGAAAGGAGCTTAGAAACTTAAAATTCCCTGAACTTTAACGCAAAAATGTTAAAATAACCCAACATTTTCCAACTTTTTAAATGATTTTTTTAAATTCCCTCTGTTTTTCTGGTTCCATGGTAACTCTGATTGTGGCAAATTATAATAATTGTGTATTTAATTATAATATTATATATATATATATATATATATATATATATATATATATATTATACACGTAGTTTTATATAATAAATTTTCTATAAACATAATAATGAATGTCAGATAATATAGTGATGAAGTTACTCTATTTATTATTATTATATTTATGTTATAATCAAACAATAATTATCTTATAATCACATTACAACATTTATATTATTATCAATCCAATAATTTCCAATCCTACATGCTTCTTCTGAAATAGTATTTAATAGTCTTCCGATTTATGTTCTTACTGAAGCAACTTTTAAATATCCAAAATTATTAAATCTATAATCATTTTTATCAATATTATAGTGCAGATTGAATTCTTTTTAATCATATAATAATAAAAATAATAATTGACATTAAAAATTCTAAGGAAACCCATTTCATTTTGACATCAACAATATTTTTAGACATATACATGAATATTACTAAAAGCAGTCAATTTATATCATATGCTTAATAATTAATTTTAATACATATGCTTAATAATGTTACTGTTAGCATCTTAAAAAAGAATTACTCGCTTAAAAATACTTAACACAGCATATGCAACTTGCAGGAATAATACATACTCACTCTTAATATCTTGATAAAAGCATGCAGAATATTCAGAAAGTAATATTCAACAATCATTTTAATGTAATTTAATAATAATGATAATAGTAAAATGATATATACCTGCCTTATCATAACAAATGTTTGGTTTGATATCAGCTTCTTCTGTTATTGTATTTGCACTGAAAGAAATATTAGGTTTAATATCAACTTCTTCTGTTATTGTACCATTTCCACAAGAAAATGCCTGGGTTATTACTGGCATCATAGAAGTATCTTCTGGTAGAGCAGGTGACTTTTCAGTAGAAGTTTGAATGGGTTCATCTTCATAACCATCATTTAAAGGTTCCGTCTAAATCAAAAATTTCACTTAAGAATAAATTTTAAAATTTTAAATAAAAAAAATTAATTTTAACTAAAATAAATCACTTTTTATTATTGCATAAACAAAATACAATTATATTAAAAGTAATTGTATAAATTGTAATTAATATTGTAATTATATAAAATTATATTATATACAATTACAATCAGTTAAATACATAGGCAACAGTCTACCAAAATAATTTAGTTTGAATCCTATGAATATTATGAATCATAGAATTTATGATTTTGCTCCTTAATTATACATAATCAGTTAGAGAAACTGATTATATATAACTAAGGAGCACATAAATATAGAAAATATAAGTTGAAAATGTGCAATCATGTTTTTTTTTTTTTTTTTTTTTTTTTTTTTGTCTTGTATTATCTAATAAAGACAGATGTGTAGATGGTAAATAATTTTTAGTTTACAAATCTTTTCAACATTCTTTGACACTTTGCTGTTCTTGTTATATGAGATGTTCATTAAACAAGGTTTATTTGTAACTAGCCGCCTTTGGCGACCAGCTGGTTCGCCATGAGTAATGTGTTCTAAAAATTTCAATTGAATCACATATTCATTAGCCTTGAAGTAATTCCGGGAATTGATTGGCCTGAAAGCAATATTTTCTTTAAGATGATGCACGAAAAGTTCTAAAAGAACACCTTTTCCTAATAATATTCTTTAATTTTATAAATCAATCAGTTTTAACTATCGGTTACGCTTCCAAAATATTAAAAATGTTTTTTTCGATGATGTTGCCAAAATATGAAATATGTTTTTTTTTCCAAAGAAAGCGAGAAAGGGAAAAAAGTATCAAATTAATGATACAGATATTGCAAACGATTACATAAATATGCCATTAAGTCGGGATTTCAATGCATATCCTGTCTAAATTCAATCAGGTTTACTGTAAATAAAGATAATTTATGGAATTAATGATACAGATATTGCAAACGATTATAGAATCATTTGCATTTATTTTTTAAAGAAAATATCACATTTTATATTTCTTTTATTTTATCCTGTCACGTGCTGACAGTTGCATTTCTGTAGATTTATTTTGCGATAATTTTTTTTTATTTGAACTTCCGGCATTCTTTTATTTTATCCAGTCACGTGATAAAAACATGGTTAAAATATTTCTTAAAAATTCGTTAAAAATAGAAGCTTACGTTATAAATTAAAAAAACCGATACCGTTAGAAAGCTAATTTTTTTATCTTTAAATTGATGTAAAAATCATGTTTGTGCAATAATATTTTCGAAAGTTATAACGGAAAAACGTCGAAATTTCGCTTAAATTTTAATTAATTCAAATTCTAATTAAAAATTCGAAAAAAGGGCTCCGACGTGCACATTCCGAACCTCCAAGGTATGCATGTACCAAATTTGGTAGCTGTAGGTCCAACGGTCTGGCCTGTAGAGCGCCAACACACACACACACACATTGAGCTTTATTATAAGTATAGATTAGCTTTGGTAATTTATTTTTCAAAATCTGAAAAATAAAGTTCAAATTGCACATTTCAACTTTCTAATGAAATGCGCACACTGTTAAAATTTTATAATTACCTTTATTGGAACATTCAAAATCTCTGTTGGGAGAGATTCACCAGTCACAGGAGTTTCATCAACAGACATAGGAACACCTAATATTGCATCTGATTCCTGTCTAGATGAATTTTGAGACTCTTGTGATGTTTCTGTGAGCTGGCCTTTAACAACAACAACAGCAGCAGCAGAATCAATACAAATTGAATAAATTCGGGGCTTAACAAGATCGGATACAATTTCACCAGCAATACCGTGTTTTAATTTATAAAGTAAAGGAGCTGTATTGCATGGCATAGCAGCAGCAGAACCAACTGAAATAAACACCAGAGGAAATTTAATGTCTTTATTACTAGCCTTTGCATCTGATTTAAGGGGAGTTTCTGTTTCTGACAGAAGATGCTTAACAGAATACAAAATTTCTCTTTTTGGAACAGCATCTAAAATTTCTTTAAATGTAATTGCCTTTGGTTGAGATTCTTTCAGATCACCTGAAAAAAAGATGTTTGAAAATAAGATCATGGATTAAAACATTTTTCAAAACTTGAGTAATGTCTACTGTATTTCAAAATAAATTTTATCAGCTAGCAAGTATAAATCATTTGAAGTTAAACTTAAAAGTCATTTTATCACTGCAAACAAAAATTTGTGAATAAATTTAAAAACACGGTGCCATATATCTTGATAACTTAAAATTGTGGAAAAAGTGTTAAGAAGGAGACAATCCAAAGAGAAAATTATACTAGATCATAGTCCAATGAGAAAATTTATTAAATAGATAATGAAATGTGATATAACAAAAAAATATCATCTTCTTTGAAATTTAATTTAATCTCTAATAACCTTTCATTAAAAATTCAGTAAGAGTTTAACATTCTCCACAGAAACACTCAAAAATCTCTACCTAATTTGCTATTTTATTAAATAATATAAGCATTTAGATTTTTTTAATTTATTACTTTTTTCTCAAAATACTTATTTCATTGAAATTTTATAGACATTTTTATTCATAAAATGAAATAATATATTAATGTTTCATTATATACAATAATAAAATTCAAGAAATTATTGTCATTCATAAAGCAATAGTGAAAAAAACTACAGAAAAAAACCTTTTTCTCTGTCTGAATGTGAATAAAAAGAAAACCAATGAAAACTCCAAAAATTTAAATATGCAGGATGATTTCTAAAGCAATGATTAATGATTTAAAATTGTTTTATTGGTCAAGAGAGTATATGTTTCTATAAATATCAACAACTCGATATTCCATAAATATGGTTAATATTATAAAATGTTTTTCCCAGTCAGAATCATTAACTTCATTCCATTGTGACAAGGCTTTATTTTTTAGATATATTATGACAAAATAAATCTAAATATGAACAAAATAGAAATTTTAATATAAAAGTAGAATAATGAATTTCTCACATTGTTATGAAGAAAAAAATCTCGGATGTCATGGCTTGCTTTTTTACAAAGAATGCACTTTTAATAATATTATAATAAAACTTCACTCTTACAGGATCATAACTTAATGTCACAAAATTCGGTAAAGTATTGAACAACAAAAAATGACCAAAACTTAAGTTTTCTGAAATAAAAAAAAAATAAATATCTAATGGATCATTCCATGTCAATTCAACACAGAAAAAGACTCTTTTTATCCTCATATTTTCCTGAAATTTGGTACAAACTTAGAAAACATGAAACTGTATTCAGATATAACAAATTATTGATGAATTATAGAGCCCAAAATTTCTTATAAGTGCTACTAAAAAGAGTATTTTGTTAAATAGCTATGAAATCTTTCTTAATTAGGTTAGAAGCTTGAGTAGCAGTGGTGAATTTTGACAGCTTGAGGCCACAGGCACTAAATTATTCTGAAGCCCCCTTTTACGTAAATTGCATTGATTAGAAAGCAATGTGAACTGAACGTATATAAATTTTTAATTCATTTACATATCTTTTATATGCTTATCTTATTTGTGTAATATTTTAAATCAAACTTATAAAGTTGTTATCCTTTATATTCATTTTTTTATTCTAAATTTTTTGATAATATAAAATGATATTGTGACAGTGATTTATTTCTGACTTTGTGTATTTTCTAAATGGAATATATATTACAGTGTTCAAGCATTCAAATTGAAAAATTATTCTTGACAAATACGTTAATTTAGTTTTTATTTCTAAAAAAGGTTATGAGCACAGCATATCTGGCAATTAATTTTGTTATGACATTTGGTTTTCCCTTTTGTCCACGTACAAAATCTTCCATACCACTGTCTTTGAATTTTTTTTAAAAAAATTACTCCTTATCTCATAATTATCAAGCATTTCTAGTAATATAAATACACCAGTCCAAGTTTTACCACATTTTTTTAGATTATGGTTTCTTTCATCAGAACTAAAAAAAGAAATTTATTCTTAACATATTGATCACTTCTAAAGATTGATACAGACTATATCATGAAATAAAATATAAACAAAACTGTGTGCCATTTCCTAAAGATCCTAATTGAGCAACATAGAAATACTAAAATTATTAATTTAAAATTTTATTAATCTGATGTTACATGGTTATGCAATCAGCAGCTACCAATTCAAAAAATTTATAAGTGAAATGCAAAATTTTTCGAAATAACCTAAGATTTGAATATTGTAAATATAAACGTGCCATGCATTATACAAACTTGTTACACACAACGTGCATTAATTACAACACACAGTTTTAATGAGACTAATACTTTCAAATTTCTAGAATTTTAAAACATTTAAAGATGTTCATCCTTTAAATGTAATTCATCAGATAAAACACTTATCAAGTCTGCCCTCCTCCCAGATCAAAATATTATCTGCAGAAAAAGAAAGAGGGAGCAAAAAAGTTCATAATCCAGTATGAGAGAGGGGAGGGGAAATTAATGAATTAAACAAAAGTATAGGAGAAAAAAAGGTTAAGTCAGTAATTAACTGTCAACTCTTTGACTTCAATAAATGTTAATATTCGCATACTGAATTCACTTTAATAAAAACATCTAATTGACATTAGTTCTTCCTATATAGCAATAAAAATACCATTTAAGTTTATTTTGTTCCAAACTAATAAAATCGTCGCAACTTTTTTCGTAATATATATTTTGATGAAAGCTATAGTAGGAAGTGCATTTTTTAATTCCTTTTTTTTTCTATGTTGGAAATAAATCCTAAGAATAATGCCTCTAAAAAAACCAGTGTCCCTTTAAAAAATTTTAATTGGGAGAGTTCAGTTAGCTAAATATTCCTTACTTATTATGGAAATTTTTAAATAAGAATTCCTAATTTTTTTCATTTAAAAATATCAAATTAACAAGAAAATGGCAAACCACAAAATTATCATTTCATTATTTATTTATTATTTTTACACTAATTATTTTATTTACACATACAAAAAAAACTATAGAATGAATTCTCCTTAAATCATTCAAAAATGGTAGTGAATAAATGTTTATGATAGCTGAGAAAAGTATTTTTAATTTTTAAAAACTGCATTTGTTTATATCTGCGCTTTAAAAATATTCGGATATTTTAAAGCTAAAATCTTCAGAAATGCAGCAAAAAAAAAAAAAAATCTCATGTTAGTAAAAAGCTTTAACGGAAATGGACAAGAAACGAAAATACACAGAAATCTCAACAAAACAATGCCATCCCCTCCATCTAAGGTCAAGGGTGAGGTCAATGTCACACCCTTTTGCTTGTGCAGAGACATTTCTTGTAAAAGGATGCTTCCCCCTCTTTTTTTCCTTTACTTTATGTTAGCAGAGAATTGTTGACTTTTAAGTCAGTTAGCCAACAGGGAAAAAAGAGGGTGGATGGATGTCATGAATTTGCAAATTTGAAATAAATTCCCAGATAAATATTTAAAATTTGATAGAAAGTTCATTTTAATTATAACGCATTTGAGTGCACTATCGGAGTAAATCAAATAAATAAAACATAGAGCTCATTTGTCCCTTCCCCCCCAAAAAAACATCTAGATCGTCCAAGCCACATCTGTTTCAGTTAAAAGTATTCAAATCATATGATTTTTGCTAATCATATTGAAATATATTTAGAATAAATTGTTTTGATATTTCGAGGGAGAAGGTGGTTCAATATTTTAGAATTTTTTTTACATCATATAAATTTCTCAAATATCATTAATTTTGAAATTATTTATTTTCGGTTTTTCCATACATAGTTATTTACACCTACGTTTCATTTGATTCTTCATTTTCATTCAGTTTCTTTTTTTCTCCCCCAAGTAAAGATAGGAAGAAAAAAAAATGTGTGCTAGTCTTATGAAAAAAAAAAAACATGCTGTTACAGTATTATGATATATATTTTGAGGCCCTCAGATCTCATGACACGAGACAAACGCCTCCACCGCTTGTGCGGAAATTCTCCACAGTTGAGTAGGTGCCATTTAACGCATCTTGCAAGCTCTTTCCTGTAATATGTAACACTATACATTTATTGCAAACCTGTAATGTAGCTTCCCAGCATTTTCGTTCAATCCCCGGAATAACCGTTTTACGATCAGCTCTGTTGGATGCTGATCAGGTGCCGCATCAGTGATCTCAGAGCTTGGTAGCAAAACAGATATTACTGGAAACTGGTAATTTTAGTAATTCAGCCAATTAGAAATCGAGATACGCCTAATTGTTCTAGAACCTTCTCAGCCTACTTCATGAGAACTATAAAAGGACGGCATTCTCAAGCAGCAATAAGTTGGAGTTGTGTAAACAAGTCATCAAGAGAATAACGACATTAGTTCAAAGAAGAACAGCACTGTGTGGAGTTGAAACAATTGCTGAAATGAGCTGAAAACTGAGTCCTGGTATATACTGTGGAATCAGCATCGAGTCGTGTAGTAGTGAGACGGCAGTTGGATACAACTAAAGTGAAGAGACAGTGGAGAATTACAGAGATTTAGAAAGGCTGTAGAGTAAAGTTATGTGGATTCTCTCCTTCTGCTGGATTTTGTCTGGCTGCTTTGTGTGCTGTTGATTACTATTTGCAGGCTACTCTATGTTGTAGTATGCTACAGAGTGTTGCCTGTCTTCGTCTCAACTGTATATATATTTATTGTCTTTGTATTCATGTAAATAAACGCCATCGTCGCTTGTTACTAAAGAACTATTTCATTGATCTTGACAAATCTTCAAAGAATGCCGACGGAGAAGAAATCCATAACAAAATTATAGGAGTACAATATATATTACACCCAGATAAGAAAATTTTTCTCGAAATTAAATTTTAAAATTTACCTTTTTTAAAAGTATGCATTTTATAATTTTCAAATTAATTCCATGAAAAGTGTGAATGATTATAAATTATGGAATGATAAAAGCTTCAATGTAAAAAAAAAGTGCTCATTGAACTGCCATATCATGAAATAATGATTTTAATGAAATTTAAATAACAAATTAATGAAGCAAAAAGTTATTCTAATTATAATGAATAATTCATAATAAATAACTCATTTTACCAAAATATTGCAAAATAGTAGATTGAAATGGAAGAGTTATGGCACATTGAATGTAAAAACAATTTCCTGAATAAGAAACAAATTTTTTGTTACTATTACTGTTCTTCACCAGAAAGGGATAATGACTTCATATACATATATATATATATGTAAGGCTTTTTGAAGTCAGGGGAAAGCTTGCCAGTAGAGACAGTAAGAATTATTCTTTCCTTTTATGAGCCTGGTGGAATTAGTTGGAAAATGCCAGATATTAAAGATTATGTGACAATTACTGAAGCAGATTGAAATAAATGAAAATTTCGCAAAGAGCTTGTATTATGGAGCTTTAAATAAACATATAAACATTAAAAAAATTTATTTGCATAAAAATAGGTTTCTCTAAATTTGCTGAATTGAAATCAAAACATTAAATATCAGCAGGTCAAAGTGTCACACACTGTTCTTGTGTGGGTGCTATTCACCAAAACATGAAATAAATAATTTTAAAAATACTAAATCGAATATTGTAATAAATGGTAAAGTTACAAGCAGTGCCTTTTAAAAAATACTTTTGTGATCCATCATTTATTTATTGCAATATGGGAAAATGTGCTTACTGTACAGGTGGAACTGAAATATGTAAAATTTTGTAAGAATCCTTTGCTGAATATTCAACAGAAAAAATATAATTCTTCCACTGAATTACAACTTATAGAGAAAGATAAATTTTAGAAAAAGATTCAGAAGAATTTATTGATTTGTTCTGTAGCATGTTGTAATCTTAAGTTCAGCATAATTCATTGCAAGCAACAGAAATCTTTCTTTAACTACACAAAAGATAATCTGAATCAGTGCTTGATCTATATTTTTTGAAAATTATAAGATGAAGCAAAATGCTACATCTACCCAGATGTAGCATTTTGCTTCAACTTAAGTCAATAGGTCACAATCCTTTAGCAAAATATTTGAAAGAGGAAAACAAAAATCAACATGTCAATTAAGTAATTATTTCTGATTCCTTAGAACAAAATACAGATCTATGTATTCAAAAAAAAAAAAAAAAAAAAAAACGCTTATGATATTTTAAAAAACCAAATTTGAAAATTTTCTATAAAATATCTTTTTTTCAGATGGATTTGCAGCTCAATGCAAAATTTTTTTAACTTTTGCTTTCATTAAGAAGATTTTAAAATGGCAGGAGAGTAACAATTTCTTCTTACAGTTCATCATAAAGATTCTTGCAATGGAGTAAGCAGTTCTACAAAAAACACTGTTATCCCAAGTTAGTTTGCAAAGATCCTTTAAAACCAAATTCAAATCTCACAACAACTTTTTTAATGGGTAGTTCAAAACATTATCAATATAGACTTTTCATATTCAATTCAAGAAGACTACACTGAACGAGAGTGTTTCTTGGAGTATCACCATGATCAAGAATTGTCTATCAAAGGAATATAGAGTATCATGCATTCATTACTATATCTCCATCTAAAATATTAGTGGAAATATTTTCTTTGGGCTCAAAAGCATTTGAAAAGGGTGCATCAAAATCCTTGGATAGACTTTTCACTTTTCAAGGTACTTTTAATTGTTGGCTAAAAAAACCTGGTGACTTGGATATGTTTTAGAAGAAAACTCAGACCTAGATGAAGAAAGTGATAATTTTATTTTTAAATGTATTAGTGTCATATCCATCCTTTTCCTATCCAAGAATGCTAATATTTTGTGTAGCAAAAGTAAATCCTGTGTCTTCTACTTAACTTATGTTCTTCTTGGCAGTGATATGGACCAAACAAATGAAGTTTTTTCCAAGCTCAAAATGATAAACAGTATTCTATTATTTAATAGTAAGTTTTTGATTATATTAAAGGAATCTTTATACCAGTGTTCATGTTTATTTTCACAAAAATGACTCTATTAGCAACATTGCATCAATTTGAATTAATAGAAAAGAAATTTTAGTTATTTTTTTCAACAATAATATCATTTTGAATTTATATTTTGTCAGAATTTACAATTATGCAACTGATATAATTAATTTTAAAATTACGTACTTTTTGGAAAAATTAAATTAAATTAGACTTTTAAGAAATTCTTTTCTTATTTGAACTTATATAGTGTTACATTTCATAGAAAAGAGCATGATAAATGTTGTAAGATGGCACGAACCCCATCTAATTCAGTTAGAATTTTTTTACAGCAATTCAAAAAATAAATAATTGACATATAGAAATAACTGACTGATAAAATGCACAAAAAAGAGTATAAATCAAACACAGTTAATAAAAACTTTTTATACCTTCTTTCATTGTAGACCATCTTTTCACACCTTTCCACTGATTATATAGGCGTTGAGCCTGTCTAAGAGTAGGTGTATGTTTCGGTTTTGCCGATTTCTTATGTCTGTAACGTACAGCATATTTAGTTTTTGCATCACTCACAGAAAGACCCATTTGAAAATACTTAAAAAATTCTCTCTTGACCTGAAGAGAAAGAAAGAAAAATTTGGAATAAATGTCATAATACTTCATTTAAAAAATACTTAATAAAGAATGTTTTAAACAAACTGAAAATATTTGTATGCATTAAAAAAATTAAATATCCTAAACTTTCCTTATTACATATAAAAAAAATGATGGATGGATTAGATAAGCTCTTAATTGAAATGATAAGATTTTTTTTTAAGCTTATAGATTAAGAAAAAATTATTTATAATTCATAGATGGTTCATTATTATGTATCAGCACACTCAGATATTTCTTTGAAGAAGGTAAAGATTTTAAGGAAAAAACATTCAATGCTCCATGAATGTGCTTTGTATTATTAATGCAATAAACCTGCAACTTAAAAAAAATATCCAATTAATAAAAAATTAATTATGCAAGATATTCAAAAGCTCTAATTAAAAAATCTTATTTCATCTTTTCATACATTTTGGGATTTAGATAATTATTCACATTATTATATATTATTCACACTTCCAACGAGGTTTTAATTAAAATTTAGTGATTAGATTAGAAATTTAAAAAAAAATTTACTCATACTGAAAATTGTTGCTCCACAATACAAATAAGATGTGAACTAAGAATTTATTAAAACATTCAGCATAATTTGAGATAAAAAGTGCAAGACTTCATAGGAATGAAAAATATGTGAACTGATTTTCAGAGAAATTTAAGGATAATAAATTATATCACATTTTAAAGATTTCACTATAATAACCAGTAATTAAAAAACTTAGAAGAATTGCATAAGTCCATGATAAAAGAATTATTAAATACTTCAGATCAAAATATAAACCTGAATTTAAAATAATATTTTGACACAAACAAATCTTGTTATTGAAACATCATAATATAAATTAGGAAAAATAAATATACAGCATGCCCTTTATGAAACTGGCAAAATATTGTGATGAAATAATAAAAAAAGTAAGTCCATTTTTGTATTAGGCACAGAAAAATATATTTTGAAGTTGAATTTATACTTTAAAGGATTTATAACAATGCAGCAACAGATGTAAACAGAAACTTTCCTATTCCAATTACTAATTTGAAAATTTTATAGAAAAAAAAATTTGCCTTGTGGCAAACTTTTTTCTATAAAATAGCTCATGAACTATTTTCATAGCTAAAATTCTCATAGCTTTCCTAGCTGTAATGTGATAAAATGAACCAGTTCATGTCCCTCAGCTCAAATTAAAATCTCATAAAATATCTTCAATCATGAAGTGGTCCATGAAAATTGAAGCACATATTAGGTTTCAATCTTCTTTTTCACCACTCCCCCTCTTTTCACATCAAAATTGTATATTCTAAATTCTTGGTGAGCACTTCATCAAATATTAAACTATGCACCACACTTTAAAATCAACCACACATTTAACTAAAACACCCTTTAAAGTATGGAACAATAAAAAAAATAATAATAATAATAAACCAATTTGTTGACATAGGAAACAGTCTTCTAGCAATTTTATGAAATGTAAGAATTTTTTAATTCTTATCTCAATACATTTTATCAGATAGATTTCTTCAGCAATGTTGCTGCTCTGGTTATGCAACAACGAGAGGATCAATAGTGATTTTACTAGAATCGGAACGTTGGATTTTTGATGATAGGTTGATTTCTTTATCGTTTTATAAGGACATAAATTCAGAATCAATATTAAAATAAAGTAAATTGCTTTAATCAGTATTTTTGGGGTTATTTTTTACATCTATACAATTAAGAGAATATTCAATCAGAAAAATAGCATACATTGAAACTTGTAAGGATGGAGCTGTCCAAAACTTAAAGCATTTTTATTTCAAATTGATTAATTTTATCATTCGCAGAAAAGTATTTTTTGCCCTTTAGTTATTTCCCCATTCTCTTTTCTAAGAGTATTATAAAATTAAAACACATTTTATAGAACTGAATGTGTATCTCAGATTGAAGTGGAATCAAGTCTTGCATTTGGAGTAATAGATAGGGCTAAAATTTTTATGTTTCCTCTAAAGTAGTAGTAATTATCTTGTGGAGTTATCTTTTTTTATCCCTTGGGTTCTAAAAGCATAGCTAGAGCTTGATGTAAATATAGTATATACAATTAGTTTCAAAGATTCTAAGTAAGAAATTGATTTTTCATGCAAAGTCGTCTTTACCAAATCAATAATTTTTAGAAAAAATATGGTTAATATTACAGTAAAGGACTTTTTGGTAACAATACAGTCAATATTTTTCTGGCTGATTTCTACATAATGGATGTATGCCAATATCCTGCAGCAGAAAGTTTAAATATCCTAGAATATTAGAAACAGAATAATAAATTTAAAAAATAGGGTTGAAAAAGTAAATATATCAAACTTTTGTATGTTTAAGTAATTTGGCTGAGTTAAATGTCATTCTTGCTTTATGTTCAGGTTATGACTATTTACTCACATAGAAAAATGCAATATTTGAACCAATCATTGATTTTTAAAACTTTTTTACTAATTCCTATAATGGGAATATTTAACAGTTCTCTGCTATAATTTCTGCTGGATGAGTTCAAGGCTGTATGTTGACTTTCTATAATGAGTTTTACAGACAATTTTAATTCTTCAGCTTACTTATTTAGGATTCAAATTCAGTGAGTATATTGCCAGAATGAAAATAGATTTCATATTGTTAATATTTTCCAGCAATTACCATTTCAATCACAAACGGTGGCAGACTACCGATTTTCCTTTTTTTAAATTTTTTATTTGCAAATTTTCTGTGAACAATAAAGGAAGCTGGATTAGGATTTAATGCATTTATTTTAATGTATTTAAAGCAACTGAAGAAAGCAAGAGTTTTTTTTTCTTTCCTTCTTTTTAAACACAGAATAATGGTCTAAATTTAAGTCGGACCAGACCATCCATCATGGAGCATAATAAGAAAAAGCAGCCACCTACTCTGGAGATTTTAAGCTATGGCATCTACTTTAGAACTAGTTGGAAAAAATATTCTCAGATTCACCCAAAAACTTATGTACTCTTCACACCAAGCCCAAGAAAGTAACTCTCTTATTTGATCTCAAATAGATAAACCACTCAAGTGACTAGCTACCAATTTGATTTTTAGGGAACTACAGTATACTATACGTTTCACTTTTTTAAAAAAACAGTAAATTAAGGAACAAATAAAGTGAAATACTTTTAATAATACCATTTAAATAAAAGACAGTTATTCAAGTCATTTTGCTAGCAATGGGTTAACTTCAAATATCTTCATCAGTAAATAGGATTATAAATTTTAAAAAAATTTATTAGACTTCTAAAAAATAACTAAATTTTAACAAAGAAAAAAAAAAGATATTTACATTATATATATATATCTATACTAATAATAAAGCTCAATGTGTGTGTGTGTGCGTTGGTGCTCTCAAGCCAGACCGTTGGACCTACAGCTATCAAATTTGGTACTTTTATACCTTGGAGGTCGGGAATGTGCACCTCAGACCCCTTTTTTCAATTTTTTAATTAGAATTTGAATTAATTAAAATTTAAGTGAAATTTCGACGTTTTTCCACTATAACTTCTGAAAATATTATCGAACAAACATGATTTTCACATCAATTTAAAGATTTTAAAAAAATTATCTTTCTAATGGTGTCAGTGTTTTAATGTATAACTTAAGCCTCTATTTTTAACGAATTTTTAAAGAAATATTTTAACCATGTTTTTTTAGCACGTGACTGGATAAAATAAAAGAATGCCGGAAGTTCGAATAAAAAAGCTATCATCGCAAAATAAATCTAAAGAAATGCAACTTTTAGCACTTGACTGGATAAAAAAATATATATATAAAATGTGATAATTTCTTTTAAAAATACAAGGCAAAAGGTTCTACAATCGTTTGCAATATTTAAATCATTAATTCAATAAATTATCTTTATTTACACAGAATTGAATTTATACAGGATATGCATTCAAATTCTGGTCCAATGGCCAATTTGTAAAATATTATTAATTGGCATATATATTGTTTAATGCTATTAATTTGATCTAAATGAAGTAAATAATTACATTTTATGTAGCTTGAGTCAAACAATGCATTTATGAAAAACGAGTTTTAGATTTCTTCATACTTTGCTCTGTGAGCCCTATTTTACAAAATATTTTTATTAATATTTTAAATAAAATTTGTTACATCAATCAGTCTTCTAAATCAAGTTAAAACTGACTAATTTATAAAATTAAAGAATATTATTAGGAAAACGTGTTCTTTTAGAACTTCCCGTCCATCATCTTACAGAAAATATTAGTTTCAGGCCAATCAATGCCCGGAATTACTTCAAGGCTAATGAATATGTGATTTAATTGAAAATTTTAGAACACATTACACATGGCAAACCAGCTGGTCGCCAAAAGCGACTAGTATATATATAAACCCCTCACTCTCATCAATGCCAGATGAGATGTCTGAATTTCTATGAATCAAGCAACACATAGGGCATACAGAAAATTACAATGTACTATATTAATGGAAACCAAACTTCTTACCTGATCTCTGACTCCTTTAACAATTTTGTAATCAAGTTGTTCTAAAAGATGACTATGCTGCCCAGCAATCTCGATAACACATGGTAAAGGAGGATCATAATGCAAATATTCGTCATATTTAGAAGAAGAAGGTTCAGGTTTTTTTGCATATATATCTATTTTAGCATTGCAATTATCTTCCTGAGTTGTATCTCTCTTTCTCCAAGATCGGTTGCAAAACCATGTTAAATAAAATGCATACCTGCAATTATAAGATAAGGGAAAATAATTTATTTCATAAACATGCAAATTACAAGTACTTTTACTTATTCTCCAATTTATTAATTTCAAAAATAAATATATTATATATTTTTTTTAAAAGTAAGAATCAAATTACAATAAAATATTCACATAAAATCAACCTAATTCCAATTGCAATTGAAAAACATAACAAAAACATATTCACTTATGATAACTAGAAGGATAAACTAGTGCCAATATTTTAAATTTCATACTCAGCTGGATTGCAATACAATATATAAATACATATATATATTACTTAAGCTAAAATAGATTTACATTGAAAACAAAGTACTTTTTCTTCTTCTTGGATTACATATTTTAATCAAATCTTTCATATCATTTTCCTTCATTTTTAAAAATGAAATCAATTAAAAGGTGCGTAAAATATCGTTTTCCCAAAAATAAATAACTGTACATCGAAATTAAATTTAGTGTACTGTACACCATTGTAAATATGTTTTACTATTAATGTTAACTTATTTTCTATTTAATATAAGAATTTAATATGACTTTCAAGTTTTCTATAGATGAAATTCATTTTTAAAATAGCATATGGTTCTCTAAAAAAACAACCAAATTCCATTCTGAATGACAAATCATAAGTTGAATTGTTGTAAATCAAATATTCATATTAAATGTCATTTTCATTCAAACAGATTAAAAAGATTGTAATTACAATAGAGAAAATCATTCTATACAAATATTGCAAAATAATATTGTACATACTGTATGCAAAAATATAACTTGAAACTTAACTTAAAGTTTATTATTTGAAGTTCACGAGCCACAAATATTAAGGAGTATGTATGATCATTTATCAAAAATTTAGTCTTAGCATTATATTTTCCTGCAATTTAATAAACAAAGAAAAATTAATGCAAGAGGAAACAACAGTGCTGTCTAGATATTTACTAAAAGCAATTATATAAGAATGCATACTTTTATTTTTTAAAAGGTAAACTGAACTCAATATGGTCTTTTTTTGGAACAACTTTGATATACACCCCCAAATTGGAAATTTGGCGACTTTTTTTTCTCACCAAGCAAAATATCTGCTTTTGGCGCCTTTTTTTTCTCGCCAAGATGGATTTTCGCGAAACACAAATAATTAATCCTACCTAAAAAGCCCGTAGGGAGTGCCAGATTTGGTGCGTAATTTTTGGGGGTGTATATCAAAGTTGTTCCCTTTTTTTAACCAATTTGCATCTTTGATTATCAGATTATAGCATATTTAATATAAACACATGAACTATAATATGATGCAGTAACTATCTTAATTTCTGTACAGAAAGTGGAATATCAAACGTAATAAATAATTTAGGTTGAATTTATTTTAACTTCATAAAATCAATGTTCATATGGAAGATAAAACATAAAATGAAATACCTTTCTTCAAAAAGAGGAAAATAATCATTTAATAAGGCTGAAGGTGCAAAATATTTTTTTAGAAATTGGTTGAAACACACTATATCATCCCATTTATAAGGTTTCTTACTATTGCCACATCATTTTTAATTTTAAATATTAAAATTGTTCCAGTCAAAGTGAGTTATTATTATGACTTTACAAGTTTTATAAAAAGCTCCACAAATGGAGTGATATCAAAGAGATTGCATTTTATAATACCTTTATAAAGTAAATTATGCAATATAGAATATAGTTTCAAATAATTAGTGTCTAAATAAACAAAGTACAGAAGACTATTTTGAAAACAAATACAACCAGGATTTTTTTTTCCTTTTTTATGACTATATTTAGAAATATAAGATGAATGCTTCATTTAAATACCATTTCGACTATTATTAAATTTCAAAAATAGCAATGCAGTATACAAATATTTCAAACACTACTTCTAATAGATATATTTCTGGTTTTATTACTGTATTGAAAAGTGGAGAGCTTATTTCAAGCTTAAATAAAATGCCCATTTATTTCATTATTATTTTTCATGTAAGGATATCAACTGATATAAATACATAATGGTTACTTGTGTAAGAGAAAATGTTAGGCTCAAAATTTTAGGTGAATAAAAATCTATATATTTTTCAAAGTTTAGGAGCACGTGGTATGTTTCAAGTACCTTTGAGACACTTGCTTTCCAGTTTGAGGTATCCAAATTGTATTAGTTTTTTCAGCAAATAAATCGACAAACTTGTTAGCTTCCTCTTCAGAGTTTATTATTGATCTCAGATATGCATACTGAGCTCTACTTCTACTCCTATCCATCAGCAAATGAAACTGTTTAATAAACTCTTCCACAGCCATAACTGGTAAAATAAATCTATGCAATTAACAAAATGTTAATTCTTATTATGGCATCCTTCAGTAAAATTCTTTGTATTCATTCATTTTTTAATTCAACCATAGTAATAATATTATTTTCTGCGTCATAATCAAATCATAATAACGGTATTATTCACCGAAAATAAATCAACTTTTAGCTTTGCGAAAAAGATAGTGAAAAATTCATTTTAAATGTTTGATAGACATCGTACATCCTGAAGCAAGGTATAAGAGAATCAAATTGCAACTAAAACAAACAACTGTCAACTATTAAAAGTGTTGCCATTTTTTGTATCCAAAAAAATCAAGCTTTAAATAATCAGTAAATAATTTAAAACTAAAAATATATTTTTCATCTTTAAATTAAAAAATAAATAAAAAAGAGGACCTACATACGATAATGGACTGGCCAGTTATTCGATTGCCCTTATGCATAAAACAATGTTAAATAGCGGGAGAAGGAGTAAAGCAGTAAACCCTTCTTTCTGGGTCAAATTGCCATTAATTTCAATACGGGCCGCGGTGGCCCGGTGGTAAAGTCTCGGCTTCGGAACCGGAGGGTTTCTGGTTCGAGACTCGATTCCACCGAAGAACCGTTGTGTGAGGGGGTCTGTTGCACGTTAAATCTGTCAGGCCAAATATCCTCCCGCTGGTGTGGCGTGGTGTGGAGAGGGGG
This sequence comes from Argiope trifasciata, assembly GCA_026543055.1. Taxonomy (NCBI): domain Eukaryota; kingdom Metazoa; phylum Arthropoda; class Arachnida; order Araneae; family Araneidae; genus Argiope; species Argiope trifasciata. The sequence goes on along the minus strand of JAPMOQ010043861.1, from coordinate 524,497 downwards.
GATGCCAGTTCAGGTGTCGTCCTCGTCATCTGACCGTGGTTCAAAATTACGAGGTCCGTCCCAAAATAGCCCTCGTGTTGCTTTAAACGGGACGTTAATATAACTAAACTAAAGCTAAAATTAAAGCCATTAATTTCAGACTGGATTGTTTAGAATATGGAAATCAAAACAAGTTCTCTACAAAAATTTGTCTTCCCGATAAATATTAAACAGTTATGGTGGCATCTTAATAAGCCAGTAATAGCCACTGAACATTGGAGATCATTTTTGCCTAGCAGATAGGTTACGTGGCTGCAAATCCAAGGCCGCTAGCCAAAGGAGTTCAATCCTTGGCGGAATTTAATCTCCACATTCGCGCGACACCATAATCCACCTCCACACAGTTTTACAATCGAATACAAATCTGAATTGGATAAAGATGTCCAAAATAAAAATGTTGACTCCAATATCTTATCAGTTACAGCTTACAGCTGCGTTGAAAAACGTTATGAAAATAAGTGTAATGTTGATCGTTTCATAAGATTGTCAAAATCGTTGTTAAATGTTTTTATGAAAATTTAACTCTTCATTCTTTTATCAAAGGTACAGGGGGGGCCATAATTAAACTGACGGTGCTCACAGTGTTCTATAGAGTGATCTATTTGCTAGAATGACGCTACATTTTGTAGGAAGATTAAACAAGACAAGGGACGAAGGATTCCGCGAAAAAACAATTAGTTCCAAAAGTCACCGCTAGAGGAATGTGTGGCTCTGTATAATACAAAATAGAGTGCTAACAAATGCAAATCAATACGGAAATAAAGTTGCCTTTTATTTTGTCCATTCAAATCATGTTCAGTGTGGCTGCCATGTTTGCGGACCACATATTGCATTCTGTGCACAACAGCAGAAACTAAGATGTCTGCAGGAATCTCCCGTACAGTCCATGATATGTTATCCTTAGACTTAGGCAGGTCCTGGACAACTCCTTGATAGACCTTGGACTTAAGGTAACCTCACAGCCAGAAGTCGCATGGGGTAAAATCAGGGGACCGCGATGGCCATGCAGTTGGAAAGCAGCGGCTAATGGGAATTTCTGTCGTAGCAGCTGTTGTACCCGTAAAGCAACGTGTTGAGGGGCTCCATCTTGCATGAAAATGATTTCCCCTAGGCATTGCTGAAGTGCCAGAATGACAAAGCTGTTCAACATGTGGAGATATTTCTCTCCGATAACAGAACAGGTTACAGGTCTTCTCGTGGTAATGTTCTCATGGAAGAATGAACCTATGATAAATTTCGCTGTGAACCGACACCAAACAGTTACCTTTGGTGAATGTAAGGGAATTGCTGTGACTGCATGTGGTGATTTGTCATCCCAAATTCGTCAGCTCTGGTATTCACAGTTCCATTCAGGTAAAAGTGGGCCTCGTCTTATAAGATTTTCCTCTACCAAGCATCATCCACCTCCATTCTGGCAAGAAAAGTGAGAGTAAAAGTCGATCGCTAATTGTTGTCGGTGTGACGTAACACTTGTAGACGGCTGACCTTGCACGGATAGAAGTGAATCATCTTTCGTAAGATTTGCCATACCGTACTGTAAGGCATATCCATATTCCGAGCTACTCAACGAGTGCTAGAAGTGGCAACAATATTGTCTTGTCCTCTGTTGACAATCGCCGTGGCAACTGCTTCGATTGTATCCTGTGGTACAGGTTTTCGTCTTCTGCCTGATTGAACCTTCAGAGAACCTGTTTTTTCAAACTTCGCAACCGTTTCTTTTAGCCCGTTAACTGACAAAAAACGGTTACCTTTACGCTTTTTTTTTTTCGTGTGTGTGTGTGTGTGCTTTCTAAAAGCACGAAGAGCGGCTGACGCGTTACACTGGTTGAGGTAAAAAGAATTTGACCAGTAATGCACGCTCGACTAAAAAAGGAGACATTGCATATAAACTTTCAATTCGATTGTTTCGAAAAGTAACATATCGCCTTTTAAAGCCCAAGCAGCTGGCACCGTGCCAATGGATGTAACCTGAAATTTGAATAAAGAACTTCTGCTCAGCGTTCTCTGTTACCCAGTAAGTGAAATTGCAGATAAAGAGACTTTATAGGTGTTTATTAAATTTTTCGCTTTTTTAAAAGTGTTGCTATATTGCACTTGAACTAAATCAGCAAATGTGCAAAATAAAAGGTAATTTTATTTCCGTACTGATTTGCATTTGTTAGCACTCTATTTTCCGTTATACAGCGTCACATATTCCCCTAAAGGTGACTTTTGGAACTACTTTTTTTTTCAAGGAATCCTTCTTCCCCCGTTTTGTTTAATCTTCCTACAGAATGTGGCATCATTCTCGCAAATAGATCGCGCTACAGAACACTGTGAGCACTGTCAGTTTAATTATAACCACTCTGCATTTGTCAGTATATTTATCAGAAATTCAATGAATGCTGGAATGCTTCCCCCTACAATTATGTGTATGTGTGTGCTCGCGCTCTTTGTATGCTGTGCAGATGGATTTTAATAAGATTTATACTTTAAACATACTTTAAGTCATTATTATTATTATTATTTTGTACTTTGTCTGTTTCTACCAGAAAGATTACATTAAAAAAATTGTGAAAATCTAGTGACTTTGAAAGAGTTGCTTTTCATTTTATTAAATGTTTTATATTTATATATATCATGCATTGTACTGAATTTGTCTAATGTACTTTTTTCTTTGATTAAAAATCTAATAAATCAAATGTCATCGATATCCATTATTAGTCCCAAACAAAAACGACGCTTGAAATATAATCGAAATAGACTCTATTAGACGTACCTTCCCCTCAACTTTGGATTAAAAAAATAGAGAAAAAAACTTAATCTAAAGTTACGTTGAAAGCCATGGATTGTTTTTAAAACATATATATATTTACGATTTTTCAAATAATATCTGCTAGATAATCTTTTTGCTAGATAGAGATCGCCTTCTCCCCCCCCCCCATACACACACAAAAATTTGGAAATTCTGTATTCCAAAATCTTTTGGTTATTGCTACATATTTTTAAAACCATTTGATAGAAAATAATGGAATTTACAACTATGATATTTTAAAGCTTAGTAATTTGACAGGTATTAAAAATTTTGCAATTTCTTTTATTCAAAAACTTTTAATTTGTATTTGTTATTCGAAAAAAAAAATTGAACTTGAATAAGTCTAAATATGGAAGTGATCACGTACATGAACAAATATTTCATACACTTGAAGGAAATATAGTTCTTTAGCAACAGATTTGTAATTTTCATTACGTAGCAATTAATTTCGAATAAAGAGTAGAGGATGGATATTTCTTTGGCAGATTGTATTACGAGAAAAAATAAGTTAGAATTCCCTGGTCAAATAACGGAGATACAAAGTTCAAGTTTTAATTAAAAGATGATACAATTAAAGTCAGAATGAGTAACTAATGAGTTCTAATAATTCTTATTAGAACAATGGATTTTGATAAACAATACAAAAAACCAGATATAGGAATATATTTTAGACAATTTTCCGCCGGAAGAGTTTAGTTTAGTTTAGTTATATTAACGTCCTGTTTAAAGCAACACGAGAACTATTTTGTTACGGACCTTGTAGTTTTGAACCACGGTCAAATGACGATGACGACACATGAACTGGCATCCCCCACGCCCCGCCACAATAGTGGGAGGACGTTTGACCTGACAGATTTAACGTGCAAGAGACCTCCTCGCACGATGGTTCTTCGGTAGAATCGAGTCTCGAACCAGAAACTCTCCTGTTTCGAAGCCGAGATCTTACCACCAGGCCACAGCGGCCCCTTATCTCCGGACGAATAAAATCAGTTGTAATCAAAAATCAGATATTGAATTTCGTTGATTTAACTTATTGAGTTATATTTTGAGATGCGTGCGAAAGTAAAAATGGACGAATAGTCAACCCTTGACAAATTTGGTCCAAAATTTAATAAAATTTTTGGTTAAAATATTTCTTTAAAAATTCGTTAAATATAGAAGCTTAAGTTATACATTAAAACAAAGATACCATTAGAAAGCTAATTTTTTAATCTTTAAATTGATGTAAAAATCATGTTTGTGCGATAATATTTTCGGAAGTTATAGCGAAAAATCGTCGAAATTTCGCTTACATTTTAATTAATTCAAATTCTAATTAAAAATTCGAAAAAAGGGCTCCTAGGTGCACATTCCCAACCTCCAAGGTATACATGTACCAAATTTGGTAGCTGTAGGTCCAACGGTCTGGTCTGTAGAGCGCCAACACACACACACACACACACATTGAGCTTTATTATAAGTATAGATAATATTATTATTGCCTTTCTGTATAAACATAGAAAGGCGATATCTAATGCATTTATAATTTTTATTTCTAATTTGTATTGAGAATATACCTTTTATCAACACAATTTACATACTATGTCATTTTTTAATGTGTCTGCACCAACGAATTTTGTATGTGTGTGTGTGTTCGTGATGTGTTTTAATGCATCAGCCCACTGGTTTAGATTATACTTTTATTGAATGATTAAAAAAAGATGATTTTTACAAATGAAGTATCATTGATGAAGAATTAATTGAAATGTCATGGAGATTAACATTAGATATGTTCAGTTGCTCTTTCCCACGTACGCTTGGCACCTTGCGCATTTGCAGATGAATTCTTTAACACAAGAATTCCAGTTTCGGCCCTTTTAAGAGGATCATGTCTCAACGGTTTTCGGTCGTGATCCTTCTTGGCGGACGTCCGTATCCTCTAATATATGCTAATATTATGTGAAAGTTTTGATGTTTGTTAGCCAATTACGCCAGAACGGCAGAACAGAATTGGATGAAATTTTGCCCAAAGATAGATTATAGTCAGAAATAGAACATAGGCTACTTTTTATCCCGCTTAATTGAGTGGTTAATTTTTTATTAATTAAAAACTAACTTTTGCGCCAAAAAGTTGAGGCCAAATCCCGCCAAAACCTTATCACACGGCGAAATATTTCCCGCACTTTTCATCAGCAAATTTCTGTTTCTATCCTCAAAATTCGGTCAAGCAAGTTTTCCGTCATCATCAACTTTTTTTTAAGCAGTTTGAAAACGCCGAAGATAGAGACGGAAATATTGTTTGTAAACGAAATTCAACCAATAATGTAAAACTTTGAAGTAACGTCACTTTCGTTGTCGTTTGCTGACGAAAAGAGCGGGCGATATCCCAACAGTAATAAGGTTAGGCTTAGTATGATTTTGACAGATTATTTCAAACGATTCTGTTTATTTTCTTAGGGTTTGATGTATTTAAAACCAAATGTTTTTAATTAATCGATCTTTCAGACCCATTCTGAAGTACTTTTAAATTGAAATAAAACCGAATAAAGGAAATAAATTTTCAACTTGCATTTCGTTACCCCAACTGCTGCAGGAAAGTCAGGTATTTGCGTTATACCAACTGGCATTGAAAGTTCACGAGTGATTGTTGACAACTGTGTTTTCATTTCAAGTTTAAAAATTATGTGTATTATACTGTTGTAGCTATCTCAATCTCGATTTATAAATAAAATAAACTTGATTTGATTTTAAAGAAACACGTATTTGCTGTTTTGTTTTTATTTCGGGTAAACAATGTAAATAAATCGTTTTTAGGTGAGTTGTGTAGATTAGATATTAAATTGTATTTATGATAGTTATATATTTTTCGTATATGCTTATACTTTTAAATGTATCGTTTTTAGGTTAGTTTTAATTTGCCATTATTTGATAGTTTTTAGAAATGTCCAGAAAACACAAATCTAATCTTTCGAAGAGGAGTAACAAAGCTCTGGCCATGAAAGTAGCTAGAAGATCTGTTTGCAATTTTAGTGAGCACTTGCGGACTATCAAACCCCCTCCAGCAGTGGGATACATCGAAGGACGCTTTTTCAGAAGATATGACACTCACAATGAACATTAACAGAGCTTTGATATAGATTGAGGATAAAATGATTTATATATCTAGAAAACGTCTCATAGATTTCGGCCTACCCCCCCCCCCTGGGAGTATTACAAGAAGGGAATTGCAAGCGAAGTTATGAAGGAGCTAAACTACGACATCTCTGTTTTAGAAGCACAGATCTATGAAATTACAATACGATTACTTCCCAGCAGCGTCAAGTTATGAAACGATTCTGAACCGAGTAAATAATAGAAAGGAGGGATTATTCTTTCTTGACGCACCAGGGGGTGCGGATAAGAAGATTGTAATGAATCTCCAGCAAGCCCAACTCCGCAAGGGCAGCAATATAGCTCTAGCTGTAGCTTCCGCTGGCATTGCTACAACTTTGCTTAGTGGTGACCGGATTGCATATTCCTTTTTCAAATTGCTGCTAAATTTTGACAGCGAAGCTCAACATGCAACATCATCAAAAACAGCTGCCGGGGAATCTTTTTGTACCAGTGCAAGTTAATAGTATGGGACGAGAGAGTATATAGGCATTAAACAACAGTCTATAGGACAATCCGAGGGAACTAGTTGGCGTTGTCGTTTTGTTCGCAGACGATTTTAGACAGACACTACCGACCAGATCGCCAGTTCTCATACATTAACATGAAAATTTTCCCTCGAGAGAAGTCGCGGGTAATAGCTAGTATATTATATTATATACGTGTGTGTGTATAAATATATTTAAAAATTCAGAAATATATGGCAGGTTTGAATACATATTGAAGAGGCTTTTGATGCCTTTGCACCGTTTTATTTCATCACGAAGAAGTGGGCATGTTTATGTACAGCAGGAGCGATGCAGACACAAAGAACGACAGAGGAATGAGGGAAGGTCGTCGAACATTTTATTCCAGGTCTTATTATTTATACTGATAGGGAATATTTTATTTGCAATTCTTATAGACTCTTAAGTTTCGCATCGGGATTTCTGCACATGTGACTCTCAAAGCAGGGGAAACGCAGGAATCTTTAGAAAACTATTTCTTTAGGTCAGCAACTTTTAACAATCCCTCAGAGAGTGGGATTCACTGACTAAACACTTTTACAAAACATTTTTTGAGGTAAACGTGGAATCCGATCAGGAAATAAGAGAATATTTTAGAATGAATTTGAAGTGGGCTAAATTAAGATGAATTATAGAAATTAATATGGATTTAAATTAGAGGTTTATATATATACTTAAAAGCAACAGTTAAGGAGTTCCTTAATGAATTTTACTCTTCATAATTTCAAATACATCAATTATTATATCATTTGTTCAAACTCTGGTGGTCACAGTTTGGCATACGAAGGCAGAAAACAATAAAGGCAATGAGAGAGTATTCTGAACCTACAAAGTTTTAGAAAAGAGTTTGCAACAGCAGCGGTTTAATTCCGTGAGAAAAATAGTTTTTTTTACGGTCGTGAAATTACAAATACAGTGAAATTCAAATACGATCGATTAAGAAATTATTACATTCTTCGCTCAGTTCCTTCATCTTGAATACATATACAAGGTGGCCAGAAATAAAACACCCCTACTCTGACCTCCATGGATATCGAACTACTCAGTGTAAAGGCTCAAAATTTTGTACACATACTATTCAAAATATGGGGAAACGGATTTCACGAAAAAAAAATTAGTTCCTGAAATCACCGATAGGTGGCGCTGCACAACTGGAACTATGATCAAAAGACACAAATAATAATAAAAATTAAAATGTTTATGCGGAATGGAATGCTTCCATGCTTCCTTTTTAATTTTTCTGCCCCTTATGGAAAATAAAAATAGTAAAGAAGCTAGAACTCCCGTTGTAACTGCAATTTCATACTGTAACCAGAAAAATTTGCATAAAGCATGGTTAGAAGCCATGTTCTGGGTATAAAAGAAGTTAAAAGGTGGGGAATGTCATTCTTATTAGTGATGGCTGTCACGCTGCCAGAACGCGCTTTGCTTGTGAAGTTGTTTTACGAGAATAAAGGAAATGCTCCAGCAGCACTTCGAGAGTTTCGCCGACTTAAGGATTTGCGTAAGGGACCATTGCTTCCACAAGCTCTCAGGAGAATGATCGCTCGATTCGAGGAAACTGGACATCTTGGAGTTCAGCCTGGTCGAGGACGCAAACCGGTTCGTTCAGATGTCGTTGAAGATGTTGCCACCGGTATTGTTGAACAGTCAATGGATAATGTTTTAGGCTGCAGTAGTGCACGTGCAGTGTCACGACACTTGGGTGTTCCCTATAGCACAGTGTGGAACGTACTCAGAAAAATGGTGCATTGTTTCCCGTACAAAATCCGCCCTAATCAACAATTGCTGGCCACAGACAGGGAGATGCGACTGACCTTTGCATTGACATTTCTTGCTAGAGTTGAAGTGGATGCATCGTGGCCGTGGCAGATTCTGTGGAGCGATGAGGCCCATTTCCACCTCAGTGGAACAGTGAACACCCATAACTGTCGCATATGGGACACCACAAACCCCCGTACCTTCCAAGAGATTCCACTCCACTCACCGAAAGTTACAGTCTGGTGTGGATTCACAGCCACATTCATCCTTGGACCGTTCTTTTTCGAAGAGGTTACTTCCAATGGCCTTGAGACATGTACCGTGACGGCCAACAGGTACAAAAGGATGCTCGAAACATTTGTTGTACCCCATTTGCAGCAGCGCCAATGCCTTGACACCATTACTTTTATGCAAGATGGAGCACCTCCACACATTGGACTCCCTGTGCAACAGTTTCTTCGCCAACATTTCACCACTGACAGAATAATCAGTCGCGCGTTTCCGACAACTTGGCCATCTCGTTCACCGGATCTTAATCCGTGTGATTTTTGGCTTTGGGGACACTTAAAAAACCTTGTTTATCGAGAACGTCTGATAACCTTGGCAGATTTGAAAGAGAGTATCAGTCTGCATGTGAGAAGCATCTCAGATGACCAGTTACGATCCGCAGTTGAACAAGCTGTCCACAGACTTCACATTTTACATCTTCAGGAAGGGAACCATATTGAGCAGCATTCCCTGCATCGATAACGTCCTTGTTTCATGTATGCTTGGTACTTTCAAATAAAATGTGTTTAAAACGTGTTTTTGTGTCTTTTCAGCATACGTCCAGTGGTACAGCGCCACCTATCGGTGATTTCTGGAACTAATTTTTTTTTCGTGAAATCCGTTTCCCCATTTTTTGAATAGTATGTCCACAAATTTTCAAGCCTTTACACTGAGTAGTTCGATATCCAGGGAGGTCAGAGTAGGGGTGTTTTATTTCTGGCCACCCGGTATATATAAACGAACAGATGAAAATAACACATAATTCTTTGCTTCCCTTCAATTTTACTTTTTGCCCTACACTTTTTTAAAAAAGTGATAGTGATTTCCTTTGATTTTTGCGCCCTTTTGAATCGATATAAAGTGGCAGAAACAAAAATTTAAAAATATCTGTATTCTTACTAAATCGATCCTTTTTACTTTTCTTTAATTTTTTTTTAAATAGAAGCTTATTTAATTTAATAAGTGAGAATGATTTCCCCGAAACTTTCTAGTGTACTCTCTCTACTAAAGATACCAATTTTCCCCTCCTCAAAAACTTGTGGACTTGGGCATAAATAACTATGAGCGCCACAAATGATCAAATTTTTATTTTCAGACGCTCACACTTGAGAGTTTTATGCTTTGTAATATAGTGAAGAAACTGTCCTTTTTGCCCCTGCGTTGTGAATATCCTTCATTTTCAAACGACTAAAAAAATTAACATAGAATTAGTTTTAATAGCAAGACCAAATACCAAATTATATTATTTGAAGTCGTTGCTATCGCATTCAGAACTACAGATCAACAGATGCTCAATTCTTTGTAGGATTTAATTCTAAATCCAAAACGTGTTTGCATTTTAAATGCTTATTTTGTGTGCTAAATTTTATTCATGAAAGTATTTACGTTTTATAGTTTTTCATTTGTTCTCGGGTAGGCACACAAATAGATTTTAAGTCAATATATTTGGTTAAAATTTGATAGAAGTCCACAGATTTGATGAAGATAAGACACCATATTTTATCTATATAGCTCAAGGTGCTTTTGAGTTATCGTATTATTCATATAAATAGACATAATCATCAAAATGTTTTTTATGAATCCAAGAAAGTCTGAGATTTTGAGATTTTTTTAAATGATGGCTTCGAATTTTTTTTTGAAAATGAAAATACTTTCTGTTGATGTCTGTTATAAAAAATGAAAATGGGTTTAAATTCATTAATTGCTGGATGTTTAATGAATTGTTGTAAATTTTATTATAAACAGAGAACTACTAAAGGAAAAGTTTTTATTCTTTCAGTTAGGGCTAAAATAAATATCCTCAATTTCCTATAATCCGAAGATTGAATAGCATGTTCTACATTTTGCTTTCTGATAAAAAAAAAAAAGCATTTTTTTAAAAAAAATATTAATAATACAAATATTAAGGCCAAAGAATTTTAGTGATATGTGGAAAAGCGTGTATTGATTAATTAAATTTATTCTTTTGATAGGTAATAAAAGAAACGAAAAAAATCGTTAACATAAAAAGGTATTTTAGAAAGCCTGAAAATATCACTTTTCTTGCTTTTAATTGGGATAACTTGTGTATGATATTTTGATCACACCATTTTAAATAAATAAGCCAATTGATGCACCCTATTCTGCAAATAATTCTATCTTAAAACAGAAAATTATTAAATCACGATTTTTATAGCAAATTAGCTTTCTTACAAATAGTTTTTCCCTAGATTTAAATTTGTAAAAAATTAAACAGAAAAACAATTAAAGAATTTTTTTACTTAAATATTAAATTACCAATTGTAACTTATTGCATTTATATTGTTTCCACTAATTAAAAAATATGCAATATTATTCTTACTAATTTCAACGATTTGACATTAAATGAACGAACGAAATGCTCTGATAGGGAAGTGCTGGGCTGATCAATGATAACCCTTTGGGAAAAAAGCAGAAGATAGAAATATCCTTAATAGCGGCAGTTTCGATTCTAGCAGTAAAGAATTGGAGTATAGCAGCAGAACTAGATGATGATGTCGTGTCCGTTATCACGGAAAGAGGATGCAGTAGTTTCTGAAGGTAAATGTCGAAAACAGAAGTCTGACTTCTAGCTCAAATGAAACTGATACACACACACACATGCATTCACTTGCACAACATCTTTTTACAGGGGGAGAGTGCATTGACACATCTAAAGGGAAGAACAACCATCCCCAAACCAGGATCACAAGTAAGACGCGCTAACCCTAAGCAAGGACACCACCGACATAACTAGATAATTATCGTAAATGATTACTACTCAAATTTAATCCCGTTCATCTAAACAAAAGACTAATCAATATCTTTTTATTCTAATAATTTAAGAGATAATAATGGCAACGGTTCACTCATAATACAAATTGTAATAATTTTGCCATGTAAACTTATTTTACCATAATTTTTTTAAAAAATGTTTTAAAGAACTCCTGCACAATAAATATAAACTGACATAATCGGAGGGTTGTATTATAGTTTTATTTTTCGATAACTTTCGAAACGGGAGTAGAAACGAAAGAGAAGAATCACTGATGACTTACTTATCATGTGATATAGAAATTGAAGAAATCGAATCAATAGGGGTGACTGGTTAATTTTCTCCCTTTATTATTAATATTTAAATAGATTGTTAACTTAATAATATAGTTTACTTGTCAATTTTGTATTTTAAAAACGCCTTAAATACGGCTTTCGAAATTTTTAAAGATCTGTTTTTAACTATTTCCATCGGTATTTTTCTCATTCTAACAGTTCATTTTAAATCAATTTCTTTTTTTTACGTACATTTTCTTTAAAGAAAAAGTGAAAAGGAGAAAATTCTGAGATTCAGATTGAAGAGCAAACAACGAACAGCAAAATTTGCCATTGGCTCAGCACTGTGATATTCCTGCACTATGATATTTCAAGACAGGCGGCGACTGCCTCCGCGGAAAATCACCACGGTAACAAACAATTATTGTACAGGAATATATTACTGGAAGTGATGCTTTGAGACTTAAATATAACACATGAAATGAAAAACATTTATTACGCAGTCGCTAAATGATTTTTTTTATAGAAATGTCAACGAAATATGCTCAATATTGCGGCCAGCGACAGTAATACAATCTTGGTAAAGTTGGTGGAGCGATTGGCAGACAGATTTCCAGATTCCGGTTATTTCACGTACACATACAGCCGCACAGAATAGTAAAGCAGCGAGTTCTTCATTGGAGTAAATAAGGGCTTTCAAATGCCCGCATAGGAAAAAATCGAGATTAGATAAAAATGCTGTAAGATCTGGTTGGTAGGGTGTTGGATTCGTATCCCTTGAGGAACGAGTTCAAATCCCACTGGCCGAAGACTCACCGTGTGTATAGTGGCTGGGGCATGAATAAATCTGTCGTGGTCACAAAGTCCTCCATGTCGAGAGTAACACCACTGGGGAAACTGGTTCAGAGGTGATCGTAGTATATAAATGTAGTACTCTGCATCACTTTGCAAAGTGATACAGACTTATACATAATTTTTGAAGGGCAAGCTCGTATGAATTGCTAGACGAGAGAATGCACAGTAAAGGTGGGTTCAGACGAGGCTTATTATTGTCCGCAATAGAAGATTCCGCCTACTTTCGGAAAATCACGCGACCACAACGGGACAATGGCAAATGATTGTACCGTCGGGAAAAGCGTTGTCTGCGTTGTCTCAAGTGTTCACACGGGGACAATGCCGGGACAACAGCAGAGAGACAATGTTTGAGGACAATAAAAAGCCTCGTGTGAACCCACCTTTAGAATGCAAAGCGCCGGTATCGTCAGTTTAAGTGAGGATATTCCTTCATTAAGCTATTCACTCAATTCAACAATTCAAGTCAACGGTTAGGCGGAGAACTCGAATGGATCTTAGCGGAAGCAGAAATAGATACTAGTATTCCTTCCTCCGCTGTGAGTAAGTGAAAACCGACTTTTCCATATTCGTTTAAGAAGTGGAAAAGGAGTTTTCTTAGCATTCGCATCGGTTAAACCAAGCTTAACTGATTTGCAATTTACGTTATTAATATTTGTTAAGAAGTCTTACAGTTATATAAGTAGTATGACAACTGCGTGAGAGGAAATAGATTCAAGTGAAGAAAAAACCAAAAGTATATTTTTAAAGATTTCATAAGAGTTTTTTAAAGGCAAATATAATATTTTAATAAATCGTAACTGTGAGATAAGGTTAAATCTAAATAAGTTGTAACTATGTAATAGAGGGAGAACTGCAAAAGTACAATAGGTAGAAAATAATTCTAATTATAAAGTGTTTCAAAATTTAACGGGGCTAGATAGAGGTTCGATAGTTTAAGTGGTAAGAAACGCTCTAAATATTCCTAGGCTATCAAATCTTTTTCAGAAAATGGGGGGATACGAGTTCGAATCTAGTTAGTAAAATTATGAGCCAATATATGGGGCAAGGAGGGGTTTTGTGCTCGACTTCTCTGCTATTAAAATGGAAGAGATTGATCGACTCTGTGGAACAGATTTAACACACCTCGCTGTGATCGTTCCAATGAACAAGAATTTTTTTTAATATCTCAATCTTTATTCTGCGAAGAAATAACTATCATTAAAATAGAGTTTCTACTCTCATTCTCGAAAGAGCTTATAAATAGAGATCAGATCAGGAAAACATTTATTCACGAGCAAGTCTTTAATGAATAATGTAAAGACGTCATGAAGATGCAAACTTAAGAAAAATACAAATCTTTACAAGTAGTTATCTTATTGCTCTTTATCGTAATAGAATTCCTTTTGCTTATAAATTATATATGTGTTCACCCACCAGCAGATGCAAGTGAAAAAGTTAATATCATAAACACCTCATGCTTTCTGTCCGAGAATCTCGACCGAGAAATATTTCTCCGCGTTTGCTATAAAAATAAGAAAGTGTTCGACATTAGATACTTTCAATCGGAAGCGACTTACCTGAATGAATCAAGATATCTGAAGCCTCTAATTATAGAAGTTCAATTCTCAGAGTTAAAATTTAGGAAAGTCTGTGAAGTACGTTAAAGTTAAAACACACCTCAACATGCTGCATTTTCGGTCCCAGTCAATTGAGAAAATCCTCTTTGGTCTGTCAGATGTTACAAAACAATGTGTATGATTACCAACTGCAAAGAATTAAGTGGTGTACAGCCTATATCAATCACAAATAAAGCTTCAAAGAACATCGAGTTCGTAAATGGTCTACCTGAAAATTAAGAGGATGTTGATTTGCTCGTTATTGATGATTTAATGCTATTTTTGGAAGAAAAAGTCGCGCAACTCTTTACAGTCATTTCGCATCATTGTATACTAATTCTTCAGAATCTTTATTTTCAAAATAAATACCTGAGGTCCATAAGTTTGAACATGATAGAAAACGGAATTCCTTTTAAAAGTTCGAAAATTGTGGATTTGTTCTCTTATGTGACGAGAAATTAAAAAAAAAAAAACCTAGAAAAACCGCAATATCTGAAAAAATTTCTAAAATCAATTATCGATATCAATATACCTCACTCTTGGATTTCCAACAAAAACGTTCTAAGATAGTTAAAAAGCTTCTGATTCGCCTTTTGATGATTTCGATTTCGATAGTCGCAGAGGTTCGACACCTGTTTTAACCCCCCCACCGCAGACGATCTGGATCAGCAGGCGAGAGAGCTTTTGAACGTGAAGTGGAACCATCATGGAAAGTGAGTAGTCAAAGTTACAACAAGTGGATCGAATACTAAACGATATTTACTATGATATTAAACATCCGGCCTCCTTCGGAGGAATGGCAAGGCTTTCAAAAGCTTCGAATCTTTCTCAGCAGAAAACTAAAAGATGGCTTGAGAAACAAGATGCTTACACTCTTCACAAACCGATTCGTATGAAATTTAAGAAGACAAGTGTTATCTTTCGGTATTGGAGATTTGATGCAATGCGATTTAGTAGATGTTTCGAAATATTCCAAATTCAATAAAGGATTTAAATATATTTTAACCGCGATCGATGTATTTTCGAAATACTCATATGTGATTAATTTGAAAAAGAAAAATGCTAATTCTGTACTACAAGCCTTTAAAAAACTGTTTAAAAAATAAAATACAAAATTCGAATCATTCAAACAGACCACGGAATCGAGTTTTTTAACAAATCAGCGTTGGGGCTGTTTAAAAAACGAGGTGATCAAGTTAGAGTTTCCAAAACTGCTAAAACATTCCCCAGAGGATTTTTGCCTAATTGGTCTGACACGATCTGTATAATATGGAAAATATTTCCCTCAAAACCCACAACTTACATTTTACAAGACTTGAAACGCGAAATTCTGCGAGGGTGGTTTTATGAGCAGGAATTGCAGAAAGTAGTAAAAGGTCTAATGACTTTTGGAGAATTAAAAAAAAATTGAAAAGCAGAGGTTAAGGAAGCAGCATTTCTTTAAATGGAAAGGATATGACCATCGTTTTAATACTTGAATAAAAACAGAATGGATGACGTAAAAGAGTTCTACATCGTTTTACCAAGTGATTCGAGTATGAATAATTTTCCCTTGAATAAGCAGTCCTCATATAGAACAAAATTATCAGCTCCCCTAGTCTTACTAGGATATTAGGAAGTGGCATTATCGGAGGTATTCATTCCTCGAAATTGGCTTAATATCGGTGACAATAGTAATTTCATAACTGTTATGTATGAAAAAGAAGATGTAGTGGTTACAGACAAATTTGAACAGCACATAAAAGTCATATGGAAATCAGAAAACATAGATGGATTTTGGGTAGCTTTGAACAGGAAAATCGCAGACGTTATTGGTGAATCCCAAATAAATTTTGAGTACGATTTGCGTGTTGCTACAGTCCCAGTCCACATTCGCGAAGGTATGGAATTACAGATATTGAAAGAATCGAAATTGTTGTATATGCTATACATGCCTAACGAAGATACCATTCTGAGCTCTTCGACGAACTATTGATTCCGCCTTTCTCAGCAATCTCCTGTTGATATAGAGCTGAAAATTATAGATTCTATACCTAGAAGCATCCTCGAAGTAGATATTGAAATGTCTGCAACGTTTAAAAATATGACAATAAGCAAGACAAGAGTCTTGTTTGAAATCTTAAATAGACATCTAACAGCAATAAATATGGACGAACTCGTAACGTTTGAATACGACAACCGCACATTTGAAGTTTCTATAATTTTATCGAATTATGTCGAAGTGCATATAAAAAAATATACAGGGTTTTCGCTACTACGCAAATTGAATCTCCAAGAGAATATTGTCATCTATCAGATGCAAAAATTGAAAGTCGATTATTTAGCTCATGTGAACAGTCATGATTCTTTTAAAGTGATAATCAAAGAATACTCCTCGTTTGTGAATTCGGTCAAACATTCGAAAGATCTGCTTATTAAACCAGGGATATACAAAACACTTTCGGATTTATTTAGCTCGTTTAAATATGTGAAATTATCGCTCTTAGAAAATTCGAAAACTAATCTTCATATCCCCGAGTATTGTGAAATAAAATTTGCGAAACCTTTAGCGGATATGTTAGGTTTTAATGAGACTTTGTTTAAAAGCGGGAAAGACGAATCCAAGTATCCGGTTGATTTAAGTGGAGGAATAACGGAAATATTTATTTATAGTGACCTGGTGTAATCGCATCATGTTGGAGATTCCTTCGCTCCGCTTCTGCGAATCATTCCCTGCATGAACGAGAAAGAAGAGTAAATAGTTAAATATTATGATAAACCTCTGTACTTTTTTTGTGCGAAAAACATACATAGAAACAGTGCTTATTGAATTGAAAACGGGTTTTGCTACAGATATAACATTGAGCAGGGGTAAAACGTGTGTTATACTTTCGTTCAGAAGCAAACCTATAAATTAACACATTTTTTCCTCCAGAGTTTTCATTTTGCTCGCGGAACTAGAGAAAATGCAGGAGGACAGTAGAAGCTGTGAGGCTTATTACCGCCTCCAACAAACGGGGGGAAATGTTTATTTCACCGGAGTTCCCTATCAGCACGGTTATGGTTTTTTTAGTGATTTGATACCCTTTCGCAACAAGACCGGAAAATATCCAAGCAGTCAATTATTAAGAACGGATAAGAATGTTTTGACTGATGTGTCAGAGGGCGCCTCGTTAAGAGATAGCTAAACATCGGTTGAGAGAAACATCTGCACGAATTAAAGATGATATCTTTCAAAAACTTCACCACGGAAGGGATATAAAAAGGAAACGCTCTCCGAGAAAAACACATTCGAAGCAGAAAAAGCAATCTAGAAGGAAAAAACAGAAAGAAACGGAAGACATTTTTTCTCATGATGACTATTTGTCTGAAAACTGAAATTTGTTCAGAGAAAATGCTATTCAGCTAGCAATCGATGGAAGTGCTTTCACAGAAATTCAACCAGTCGCCTCACTAACAGACAATTCACCTCTAGAATTTTTCATCAGCGGAAATGGATATCAATATCTCAACTTAGCACATAGTATCTTACATTTAAAAATTAAAATTGTCAAGAAGAATGGCACAAATCTTCAGAATACGGATCACATAGCTTCCATAAATTATATCTTAAACAGTCTCTTTTCAGAGTTAAGCGTTTTTTTTTCAATGATCGCCAAGTCATAAATCAAGTCAACTATGCATATCGGGCTTATAAAGATGGTTTGTTATTTTCATCAAAAAGTGCTCAAGAGACTATGCTAACTTCTGCGTTATTTCACAAGGATATGGCAAGTCACTTCGATGCGATGGGAGCAAATTCTACTAATTTACGATTGAGAGAGCGACATAAATTATCGGCAGAATCGGAAGTACTAGATCTAATTGGGCCTCTCTACATGGAGCCTCTCTACCCTTACTACCGAATGGCTTGAACGTGAGAATTCGATTACTCAGACACAAATCAGAATTTACTTTGATGTCTTATAGCGCCGATTGTAAAATCATTCAGTCGGCGAGTCTTTTCATTCGAAATATAAATGTTGCACCTTCCCTAATCATCGCTCAAGAAAAAGTGCTCGAACATGGTTCGATGAAACTGTCAATAAGGCGAGCAGATGTACGAACATTTTTCTTAGCAAAAGGGCTGGAAAATTTAACGATTCCGAACGCGTTTATCGGCCCACTTCCAATACGAATAATTTTGGGATTCGTGGCGAATTATGCTTTAAATGGAAATGTAGCTAAAAATCCTTTCAAATTTTCGCATTACAATTTGAGTTATTTAAGTATTTCTGATGGAAACAAAATGTACCCCGCAAAACCTTATACTCCAGATTTTGATTCCGACTTTTACGCCAGCAGCTATTTGAGCCTTTTCACTGATTTAAATCGTCATCATAATTTTCAAAACATTAATATAAATTATGAAGAATATGAATATGGTTATGCCCTACACGCAATCGATTTAACGCCTGATTTTGCGTCTAAAGAGTCTCATACCAGCGTTATTGGAAACGGAAATATATCGATTGAAATCAAATTCGTCACAGCGCTCGCAGAGACAGTATGTTTGGCAGTTTAATCAGAATTCCTAAACACCATAGAAATTGATCGAACCCGCAGCAAATGTATTGGCTATTAAAAATGGTTACCATAACGATTTGTCGTCTTGCCTGTAGCGATTCTACGATAAAACGAAAATTCAGAGGTGTTAACGCATGCGATTCACTACCATTAGTGAAAGGCGACTTTGTTTCGTTTGTTATTAACTTAGACGACAGAACTCGACCAGGAAGTCATTGCGTTTGTGTATATTTCCGAGATGGAACAGTTTATTTCGATAGTTATGGTCTCCCACCTAATAAAAAAGATACTGTTGAATTCTTAAAACAAAACGCAAGCATTATACTATTCAACAGAATATATTTCCAAGATGTTGATACGTTTACTTGCGGACATTTCTGCTTATATTTTCTATATAAATTTGCGAGACAGCAACCGCTGCATCCTTTCAGTCTTCAAGATAACAGGGAAACTAAATCATCGTGAAACCTTTCGTACTTCAAAAACTGAAGCTACATCCTTGTTGTCATTTTTCACATTCGCAAGTATGCAAACCTATGAGCCTCATGTTGCAACATAAATAGGAAAAAAATAGAAGGTTTCGAAAGAAAAAAAAACTATTGAAGGTCTTGCTCGAAATTCGATGCTGTCAGAACATACTGAAAATAGAATGCTGCTCTATAAAGAAAACTTGAAACGATGATTCTTTCAGTGTGTTATTAGACACAAAAGTATCAAGTCCATCAGTATGGGGAGTCAAGATTTCGATTGGGTTGAGTTTTCAAAAGACACTCTTCTCACAGAGGAGATTAGGAGATCACTGCAAGATCGTCTGGATTTTTCAGTTATTTCTCAATATCAAACACTTTCTGAAGGTTTTATGGATGAGTTCAGAAGCAAACTTGACTTTGACGAGTTATTGCAGATACTAGAAATTATCAGAATCTTTTATCAGACAATGTTTGGAAAGGGGGATCCAATAAATCTAGCATTCATTTCAGTCTCTTTCTTCTAGCTTTATGGAAAATGAGATGAGAGAAATTTGCTTCCAATCTAAATCTTTCTGAAAAAAAATTAGCTAGGAGAAAAATTGATGATTGATTCCTATGTATTTTTTCACGCTGAATCTGAATATGACAGTTTTTTCCCCATCACATCAGGATTTTTTTGCAAAACTCGATTTTCAAAATTTGTAATATGTTGCAAAACATCGAAAGTATGAAACATATTGACAGATTTAAAAGGTTTTTTTTAAATTATAAACTGTATTTAATTTAATTAAATTTATAGCTAATATTTTACAATATCATAGCCAAGCACATCAGGAGTCCGTTGGGGTGGGGGGCCAATAATTTAATGAAAAATGCACAAAATAAGCCTAAATTTCCCTTTTATTACGTTTTCCATAAAGTTAATTTTATATTCATTTCATTTAACCCTCATAAGGAACTTCTCAGAAAAACAAACGAATTACGCCGGAATGTAAGTAGCGGTAAACGAGTAGTGGCTACACGTGTGCTCAGAATAATAATAATAAAAAAAAAACGCATCTTAGTTATATCTACTGGAATAAGTGGTTGCGTTAATGCAGGTGTGTTTATTAGTTCCATGATGGCTTCGATAGGCTTCAAAAAATCTCCAGATTCATTTTGTTATATTTGTGGCTAATTAATGGTGGAAAGTCAAAAAAGAAATATTACAAGTTTCGTTCGGAAAGTTTATCTCGCATATTTCGGTATAAGAGTAGGCGATCAAGACAAAACTTGTGTACCCCATTACATTTGCTATACTTGTATCGAAGGACGACGGTGGTGAAAGGGTGAACAACATGCTTTCAGATTTGGAGTGCCCATGATATGGCGAGAGCCACAAAACCACACCTATGATTGCTATTTTTGTTCCAACGGTATACATGTTTTCAATGTTAAGAACAAAAAGAAAATCATTTATGTAAATATGCAGTCAGTTTTACTTCCTGTTCCTCATGGTCCAGACCTACCAAAGCCTATTGAACCTGTAAATTTACCTGAAATAGATGATTCGGAATGTGATTCAAATGAAGAAGATGAAGAGGAGTACAAATCTAAAAATGCTGAACCACAAACTTTTTCACAGTCTGAACTAAACGATTTGATTCGCGGCTTATATCGGACAAAAGAGGGTTCAGAATTGCTTGGTTCAAGACTTAGGGAGAAGAATTTGCTCCGAGCTGGCACTACGTTTTCCTGGTTCAGGCACAGAGAAGAAAAAAAATTCTTCCATACTTTTCGGAATATGGGGACTTCGTGTTCTGCAATGACGTGTGTAGACTTTTTAATACATTTAAAATTCCATATGAAAGCACCGATTGTAAACTATTCGTAGATTTGTTTAAAAGAAGCCTTAAAGCTGTGCTTCTTCACAACGGAAATAAGTATACGTCAATTCCCATAGGACATTCCGTGCACTTAAAAGAATGTTATGAAAATTTAAAATTGGTACTAAATAATATTAAGTACGACAACCATGAGTGGTCAGTTTGTGGGGATCTTAAAAATATTTCTTAGGACAGCAAGGTGGATACACAGTTTCCTTGTTTTTATTGTGAGTGGGATAGCAGAGACAGGCAAAATCTTTGGAAGCAGAAAGATTGGCCAAAACGAAATTCATTAGAACCTGGAAAAAAAAATGTACTCCAGAAAGCTCTCATAGATAGGAATAAAGTTCTCTTCCCAACTCTACATATCAAATTGGGATCGATGAAGCAATTTGTGAAAGCATTATCAAAAGAAAGAAAATGTTTCAAATACATCTGCAACAAATTTCCAGCCTTATCAACAGCAAAACTAAAAGAGGGTGTCTTTAAGGGTCCAGATATTAGAAAACTTTTCAAAGATGGTAATTTTGAGAAAGAAATGGAAATTGTAGAAAAAGAAGCCTGGTCTGCTTTTAAAGATGTAGCAATGAAATTTCTGGGCAACAAGAAAGATCCGAATTTCCAATCGATCGTTGAAACCATGCTGCTTAAAGTATCAAAATTTAGACTGTTCCGTGAGTTTGAAGATTTATTTTCTAAATTTACATTTGGATTACTTTCCTGAGAATTAGGGAGCTGTTAATGAAGAGATGTGTGAGAGATTCCTGCAGGATATCCAAAAAATGGAAAATCGTTATCAAGGAAGATGGAATACTTCAATGATGGCAGACTATTGCTGGATGCTGCACTGCGATGAACCAACAAGGACACATGGACGGAAAAGCCGCCAACGTAGCATGACCGGTCAAAAGAGACAACGATACAAATGAAAAGTGACTTTTTTAACATACATCATTATTAAGACTGGTTAAAATAAAATTTAAATTAAGCACATAAAATTAAGTGTATCAATATAAAATTTCGTGTACCAAAATTAATTTGTTACATTTAGATTAATTTTGTGATAACTTTCATTAAATTTTTGCTCCCCCCAAAGGATTCTTGATGTGCTTGGCTATAATATCGTAAAGTATAAGCCATAAATTTATTTCAATTAAATACATTTTATAATTTTAAAATAAACCGTTTGAAATCTGCCAATATGTTTCATATTTTCGATGTTTTGCAACATATTACAAATTTCGAAAATTGCGTTTTACAAAAAATCCTGATCTGATGGAAAAAAACTAATGTCATATTCAGATTCAGCGTGAAAAATACATAGGAATCAATAATCAAAAGTTAAAAAACATGACCCATGCAGACCTGTGTTATTTGTACGAACACACATACATATACTATTGAGCGAATTAATTGGGACAAACACAAAAAGTTTTTATACATACGTTGATGTCATCAACATGTAATCAAACTTTCATGATATTCTCAATCATATTTTTCTTAGCACGATCCTTCACATTGCTCCAGAAATTTTTGATGAGATTTACATCTCTAGAATAACAAGAGCAATCCCAAACTGTTAATATCTTTTCTTGAAAAAAATTCTTTACTAGCTTGGAATTGTGGTATAGAGCAGTCTTGTTAAAAGACACCAACACCATCAGCAAACATTTGAATCAGAAGCACGATTTTTTTAAATTCAAATATTGAAATGAATTTTTTAGAGTTCACCATCCCTTCAACTGGTATTAAGCTGCCAGGCTCTCTAGATGTAAATCACCCCAAAACATTTGCTTCTGAAGGTGCTAAACTGTTTAAGGTTTTGTTTTCTGCTTGTTTTTCCAGCATTTCAACTGAAAATTGAATCCATAGCACTCACACACACACAAAGTTTTCTCATCGAATACAATTGTATTCCAATCTTTATCAGTTCAGGATTTATATTTCCTGGCTCAATACAAACATGTTCTCTTCATTACAACTGTTTTTAGACTGGTGTTCCTGCCCATCCCCTGCTTCAACAAGTCTTCCGTCATATTGTTGATGAATCAATGCTCACCCCAGTAGTTAATCATTCTAAATAATGTTTTACGAAGATACATTTCACTGTTTTGTTCTAGAAATTTGCCTGTCTGAAGTGTTGTATTATGTTTAGACCCATATATATTCTTTTGTTTTGGGGAAACTGTCCCAAACTTAATTTACTGATTAATTATACTGGAAGCACTGGACTTTCCAATTCCAACTGCAGCGGCAATATCCCTTATTGTCATTGAAGTTTGCAGACTGAAGGTACCAATTCTAATGATATTGTTATGCATTTCGTCTCAGCCTAATACGTCGGGTTCGTTTACTTAAATAGTGGATGTGTATGGTGTAAGAACAAACAATCAACAATAATCCAATCCTTCTGTCGAAGACACAAAACAGGCGACGTTTATTTACAGTACGACGAAAGGACAGCACAAATACGGCAAATATTTACAGCACAACTATAGACGAAGACATGACAGCACAAAAAAAAAATATTTACAGCACAGAAACGACAATTATTTACAAAAGACAACTATACACAGCCGAGACGAACACACAGGACAGCAGCAGACAATAACAGCAGTAGTCTACACGTAGAAATCTCGTAGTGACAACGTCCACAGCACACACATCGGCTAGACAAGATTCAAGAGGAGAGGGAATCTTTAAGAAATTCTGTCTACGCTCAAGTAGGTTTCTCCTTAGCGGGCTGAAACGACACCTCTGTCTCTTCTTGCTTTCTCTGCCGACTCACTACTTCACACAGCGGGACTAATCGTGAGTTCAGGACAGCTTCGTTCACGACAACGATACAATGGGCTACGACATACTACACAGGCTTCGATAGAATACCGTACACAGCAATTTAGCACTCCTTCTTTGCTTCGGTATTCTCCCGGCGATTCCTCCGTCGTCTTTCTACAAATGTGCTTTATTCGAAAAAAAACACCTTTTGTAGATGGCTACAAATTAATAAAAGTAATTAAGATTCCGTTCGACTTCCTTTATATTTTTTATTCTTTTTTTAATTCAGTAGAATCGATTTCCTGGAAAAGACACCGGCTATTTTCAATATGATCTCCATTTTCTTGGACTAAGCATTGCATTTTGTATGCCGTACTCTCTATAGCTATTTTAAATAACTCGACAGAAAAAAGTAACATAGGGTTAGATACGGGAGCGAGGTAGCAACTCGACGGGAAAACAGCGACTAATGACTTTTTCTTAGCAAAATGATGACACAACAGTTACTGCATGGATGTACCAATATGTGGTGGTACTCCATCTTGCGCAAAGTTAATTTTATCTAAGCATTGCCTATGCTGAAGTCGTGTGATAGCAAAACTGCTCAGCATATAACGATATCTTTGAGTATTTACGGAACAGGTCTGTTGTCCTGCTTGGGTAATAGTCTTAACATTATGGTTCTGATGATAAAATCTGCTGTAAAACCACACCAAACAATTACTTTTTGAAAATGAAGTGAGTTTGCTTGAAATGCATGGGGTTGTTCAGATGCCCTAACTCTAGAGTTCTTAGTATTAACAATCCCATTCAAATAAAAATGGGGCACATCACTCGAGAACTGTCCAAGGCTGAGCCTCATCGACCTCCATCCTGGCAAGAAATGTCAAAGAAAAGTTTAATCGAAGATCACAATATGTAGGTTTTAATTCATGCAAAATATTAATTTTATAAGGACAAACTTGTAGAAGACTTTTCATACTGCTAAAGCACTAAATCCCAGTTGTCTGGAACTTTATGTGTGCTGCTATTAACGTAGGTGCTTGATTGATTTCTTTCAATGATTGCAATCGCAACATCTGCGATCCTCCGATACCCGTTTTCATCCTCTATCAGGTCAAGATACGAGAGAATCCGTTTATCAAATCTTTTAATTATTGCTTTTACTGCAGGTCCTTAATGTATTAGGTTGGTGCGTATGAAATGTCGGATTCTTAAGTGATTGTATAAAACTGCATATCTTTCTTCAAAAGCTGTTTATTCAATCAAAGTATGCTCCATTCGCTTCAATACACTTCTCCCAACGAGATTTTAAAGCGTAGATGCCTGTCTTAAAAAAATTTTGGTCTTTAGAATTAATAAACTCTGATATCGAGTTTTTTAGACTGTCTTCATTTTCATAGTGTTTGCCCCTTAAAAACAGCTCTAAATGCTTGAAAAAATGAAAATCGGTCGGCGAGAGATCCGGTGAATAGGGTGGATGCTGCAAAACTTCATATTCCAGTTCGTTCCAGCTTATTTCGCTCTGTCAGTGCGTGCGGTACCCACTTGTCCATCTTCTTAACCTTGCCAATCTCAGAAAGGTGTCTCAATATCATTGTATGGTCAACTTTCATCCTGATAGCAAGTTCCCTCGTGGATACGGCTGGATCCGCTTCCACTAGAGCCTTCAGGTCATCATTCTTCACAGACGTTTTGGGTCTTCCGCGCGGCTCATTTTGCAGTGAAAAATCGCCAGTCCGAAATTTTTCGAACCAACGCTGCACTTTCCGATCGTTAACCGTATTCTCCCCAAACGCTTGGTTTATGTTGCGTGCAGCTTTTGCAGCACTATTACCAAGTTTGTACTCATATAAGAAAATGACGCGAATGTCGGCAGAAGTCATATCGGCAATAAACTCAAAAGAAATAACAAAAGGGAAGACCTTCGAGAAAACCTATTTTGCTGAAATGAGTCTCTGGCAATGGACAATACGACTATGAATGAGGTTATGCCAAAGACAAAAGTATAACGAAAACAGGGAGACAAACGTCCGCATGTAAAGAGAATCCGACATTTCATACGCACCAACCTAATAAATTGTTTTGACTTCTAAATTCGTGAATAGCAGCCACTCCATTGGATTCATTGAGACAAAAGAGCTTCACAAGAAACGCACTCTCCTAAAGTCAGACACATTTTACAAATCAACTGATATTTGAAATTATTTTCAATGCGCCGTTTCTTTTCCATAACTTAAAATGCTGATGCTTGTGTGTCAACTACGTAATCGGGATTTTGCTATTTTCTTGTGTTTTATGCAAAAGTTTAGTTATCGTAAAGTATAAGACGCCTCCTTTTCCCCACTCAGCAACTTTTGGAACTTTTTTTTTTGTTTTGCGGATTCTTTTTTCCCATGTCATTAATAGTATCATTACAAAATTCGGTGGCTTTGTGGCTAATAGTTCGAGTTACAGAGAACTATGAGTACCATCAGTTAAAAAAAAAACACATCCAATATTTATATATCTATTGTTACGGATTTCCTATGCTAATCCGGATTCGTTTTACTAGTATAGTGGTGTGGGAAGATAAGCAGCACACACAGTTATCAGTCCTTTAGTACATGACACAACACAGACGACTTTTATTTACAGCCGAGACGAAGACAGGGCAGAACAAAGACGAAAAATATTTACAACACAGCTATATACAGGAGATAGCTATAAACAGCCATGACGAATACACAGGACAGCACATTGCAGAAGGTAGCCCACAACAGCAGCTGTAATCCATGGGCAGAAATTCCGTAATGACAACGTCCACAGCTCACAGAGCAGCCAGACAGGATTCAACAGGAGAGGGAATCTTTAAGGGATTCTGTCTACACTCACGTAGATCTCTCCGGAACAGGCTGGAACTACTCTTCTGTCTCTTCTTGCCTTCACTGCCGACTCACTATTTCGCAAAACGGGCTACGACACAAGCTTCGTAAGAATACGCTACACAGCAGTCCTCTGTTCGGGACTCCTCAGTTCAAGACCTCTCTATGTAGGTCTACTAGATCAACCACTGCCATACTGCATTCAATTTCCAAGACCTCTCAATTCAGGTCTTCTCGATTCAATTCCACCGCGCTTCTTGTCTTCTTCGTTGAACACCAGACCGTTCAGCTTCGGCTTGATTCCTCTCTATTTAGGTCTTCTCCTTTCATTGCAGACTGGCTGCCTTATACCGTGACGGAAGGCGGGGCTAAAAGCCTTCTGGACCAATCAGGAGCATTCTGGATGTATCTCGGCTTCTAATGGACGGATCGGGAAAATTCTCGATGTTTCGGGTATTACCTATTTTGTCGCCAAGCCCTCGAGCCTCTGACGTCATACCTAGGCACTATTCAATACATATTACTGTAAATCTGTCTTCCTTGCGATGGCATTATTAGAGCGGGAAAGCAAAACTACACATTCGTAACATTATATATATGTTTCTGCTATAATGTAGGTTTTTTTTTCACAAAGAAATTACATAATAGCAGAAGCATAGATTGAAAATTTCCCCCCTCAGTTTAAAATTCAGCTTGTAATTGAAAATTGAACTTAAAAAGTATACTGGTTTATGCAGAACTGGAAACACAACACACACAAAATAATGCTTGAATTTTTCAGCAAAGAAATGCTCTGCACTGATGTTGATAATTCTAAGCACCCTTATCATTGAATACATTTCTTTTAAAACATGAAAGACACCCAAGCTATTTCGATTTTTTTGCTAAAGCTTTTATTTTTTCTACCTACAAATCAAAGAGAAAAGCAATTTTTGGAAAAAAAAAACCCATGATTTTAAATTTATTATTAAGAAATCTTAATGTTTAATTGCACTGCAATTTAAAAAAAATAAACAGAAACATTCAACTGTTCGATGAACAATATGCTGAATTCTGAAACTGAGGAATTAACACAAACCTTGCATATGACTATTAAAGCACTTCTCCTTATTCCCTTCAAAATCAACCATTTAGTCCCATTATTGATCATTTGGGATGATTAAACGTTGAATCCAACAGGCAATTTCAGGCAAAATATCAGGCAGAAGTATAATGAATAGACAAAAGAAAAATTCCCAAAACAGTATGGATTACAAATATTTCTCACAAGGAGTTTAAGATCTTTTTTTGGAGGGGGGAGAGACCCTGTTACTCATAAGATATTAATTGAATTATTATTGCTGAACAAAATAATTGTCAAGTAATATTTAAGAACGAAGCCAGTCATTAAATTCAAAGACATGACGATTTTGATGAACATGATACACAGGTGCTTTGCTTCTGTTTTTGTATAAAGTGAGTCATCTTTCATCTCTCCCAATTCGAATATAACACTATAAGTTGTATGATTATGTAATGACATTCAATATTAAAAAAATTATAATTTTTTTTATTGAAATCAAAAAGAATAAAAAAAAAGATACATACAAAATTTCGATACACTATAATACAATTCTAAAAGCGAAAAGTAAATGGAGTGAAAAGGAAACTGGGAGGTAGTACTGATTGTTGTATTCCATTCCTGCAAAGAAAAACGAATTTTAGAAAAAGTGTAATAACACAAAATTACGACAAAAAAACTCGAAAATATCAAAATTAAAACTTTATCTGATTAGTTTAAAGCTGTTTCACTAGGTTATTATTGTACTGAAAAATAACTGAATTACCAACAATTAAATGGAAAATTTACACTAATAACTTTAAAGCTTACAGTTAATAAATTAATATTTTCAGGTATAATAGATTTAATACCTGATAATAATAGTTAGCAAAAATTAGAACAGTTTTGTAATTTTAACTAATTTTCAAACTTCAAATGAAACTTATTCTTCAACTTCCGAATGAAAATACATACTTCAACCTTTAATGGAAATAAAACCTCAATACAATTAAATGACTATATCCAGATAATCTGAATGCTTCTCATAAAAATACTCCATACGATTTGGATATTTCATTATTTGTTAAACAGTGTTATTTTCTTGTCTACAGTCAGAAAAATATTTTTTTCAATATATCACAAGTGTATTTAAAGCCTAGATAAATTACCTATTCTTTTTAATATTTTTATGAATTTATTAAAAGTATATTCAGTTTAAATAAATTATAAATTACATTGCTGACACTATTAGAATTTTAAAACTTTTTTCCCCATGTTTATGAATGCAAAATGCCTAAGAAACTATTTTAGAAAGTTTTAATCAAATTATTATATTTAATCTTTTACAAAGATAATACAGGAAATACAAACATATATAATATTTAAAAAAAGTTAATGCATAAAATTTCAATCAAAATTTAAAATCATAGAATAATATTTTTAACTATAGAATAACACATTTATTTCAAATATAAATAAATTAATCAAAGTATTTTAAAAATGCTTATAAAGAGACATAGTTTTATAATATACCAGATTATGGAAAACAATGCATTAAAACTAAATTAGTTTTTTCAGATTAATATTTTTTTTATTTCTTTTAGTGCTAATTAAATCAGATGTAACTCACAGGTCATTAAATATGATAGTTTATAATTTAAAATAAGAGAGTGTAATTTTTTTTCAAGTTAAAAAATGACAAAAAACACCATAAAAAGCTTTGAAGAAGAAGAAATATAGTAACACAAATTAGAAAAACAATCAGCAACTAAATTCTTAAATATATACATTCAAGAGGCTTTAATGTGCATTTAAAACATGATAATATTGTATTTGCAAAGCGAACCATCAGTGTCTCCTTGCCTACAGATCAATGAATATACCCATCACAACAAATGTTTGTTAGTACACTACACGACATATTGTTGGGTCATATTTGTTATAAATATACTTTGGAGGACGAGCTTGGATTGCATTTTATGGCACAACACCCTCAAAGATGCAAAACAAATACATTTAATTGCATTTTATTTTAAAATTTCATTTAAAAAACAAATATCTAAATGTTTATTAACAATATTTGAAAATACATCAAAAATTTCCACCATCTAAAATTAAAGAATTTTTTTAACAATACCAATATAATTGTTATAAATTCTTCTAATTTTGATAATTCAAAAAATACCATTAGACATAATTTGCAACATCTTTTCATTGCTATAAAAAAAGCTCAAATAATTTTCATCAACTCATTAAATATTTTGAAGCATATTTTCTCCTAAGTTGAAACAAAAGGGCACCAACCCTTTTGTTGCCCTTTGTTTCGTTTTGTAACCAACGCAAACAAATAAATACAGATAATACATCAAACAATTCTGGGAAGGATTGATATTTATAGTCATATGAAATATTTTAAGTATTACTTTTTTTTTTCATTTAATCAAACTGAAAATATATGAAAGCAAGTATTTGTATTACTTACTACTCCATTTCAAAATGGCTCAATATTCCCCAATGATCACTTGGGAAGCATCGATGAGGATATAACCGTTCAAGTCCTATTAGCCCAAAATATGAAGGCTTTAGCTGACGAGGAGAGGAATGTCGAACATAAACTCTATCAAATCTACATCTAGGCTTGAACCTTGCATTTATAATTAGGTTATCATTTCGTGTCATATCAAAAGTGTAGGCACATTCTTTTCGACGGCCACAAGCTATCCATAAATCATCGATGCCAGTTGGCAATCCACCCCATTCATTTAACTGAAAAGTAAAATAACATGAAATTTATCTGCAATATGATGGCAAACATACTGAAAATATATATAATTATAATTTTACCACAGAAAAAAAAAGGAATTTATATAATGCAGAACATAAATCATATTTTCAATGATATCAATTATTTGCAGCATTTAACTAGGCAGCACTTTGGCAAGGGAGTTAAAGTTAATTGAAAACAAAAGCAAACAAGAGAATATTTTATGTAAAAAAATTATCATCACAAAAATACAGAAAAATATGTAGTTATTCAATTATTTCACATTAAGGCCATTTAGTCACTTTATCAACATTTGTGAGTGTAATAATCTGGGTGAAAAAAAAAGAGAATACCATTTTAATAATTTTTCAATGAATCAGTAAATTTCAAAAATTCTACTCTGTCACTTGATTATTTTAAAATTAATACTTTATATACTAAATAATTTTATTAAATTAATAACTGAATAACATTATCATGTATATTAAATGCTTGCTAATCATCTAACAGATTTCAATGCAGACAATATTTACAACTATCAATCATCTTATGCAGAAATTTTGTCGGAATATTAATAAACTATATCTTTTCTTTTCAAGGAAGAGGCAAATGAGATTTATGGACTATTTCAATCATTCATGAAACTGTCAATTTTCATTTTTTTTCATCAGCAACAAAATCATCACAAACAGGTAAAAAAAAAATAAAAGTAGGACTAAAACTATTAATAAGGTAATAAGAACACTAATTATTTCTTCAAGAAGAGTGTGAAATTTTAATGAGTTAGCAGTATCACTTGATATCCAAGGTATGGAAGTTAGAATATTTGAAATATAGAATATTTGAAAATATTTTTTTAGAAACAATATTTTTGTATTCTTTATTGTAGTCAAATTATAAAATATTTGCATAACTATTGC
The DNA here is from genome assembly GCA_026543055.1 of Argiope trifasciata. NCBI lineage: Eukaryota > Metazoa > Arthropoda > Arachnida > Araneae > Araneidae > Argiope > Argiope trifasciata. Next base: position 493,258 of record JAPMOQ010043861.1, on the reverse strand, counting down.
CAATTTTATAAAATATATACAACAATAGTGCTTCTTTTCAAAAGAAAAAAAACCCCTTTAAATACTGATATATAATTTTGAAAAATTAAAGGGAGAGGCAGTTTGGATTTACACAATAGAGTTTTTAGAAAAATGTAATTTTATTAATACAAATTTAATTATCAATCACTAATACAATGATTGCATAGAGATGTATAATGATTCAAGTTTAGATACATTACAAGTCTGGGCCTTTAGGTGCCAGAGTGGTATATAAATACAATAGTGCAATCTCACAATGTGTTGTACTTAAATGTCAAGTGAAAATTACGTTGGTTTGCCCAATGGACTTGTTATATTTTCAGCCCATTTTCGATGCTTTTGTAGATCTAGAATTTTTCACAATAGCCTTGTTAAATTCATTTCTTTCATGAAATTGTTTTTGATTAGCATTTATATATATATATAATATAAATTCTGGGGGTTATTACATGTCATATGAGGCATCATTAATTATTTAGTAATCTTACACTTAATATCATTGGTATATATTAGTAAAAATTAATAATATTTATTTTTTACTTTGTATCCTGGTAATGTGTAGCAAATTCTTTGCAATGACAGCATCCTTTTTTAATTGCAATAAATGAACATGCTACTTTAATTGAGAGAATTAGCTATTCAACATTATAACATTAAGTCATCCAGTTTCCCTATATACCACAACAGGAAGCATGTAACATTAATAGACATAAATTAGTTAGGACAAATCTACTAATATTATCATAAAATTTCATAACAAAGTCATTAAATACTTTTGTAGTTTGATTTCAAAAAATATAATTAAAATGGATAATTACTTAAGTGAAAATTTCAGGGAATGAAAAGAGCTAAAAAGATATTTTAAAGTAAGCTCAGCCTCTCTAACAAATATTGTGATATGGAATAGTTAAATAGTGGAAAATCTATTTAGCTAAAAGTCATAAGATTATACAAGTTTTTTTCATAAAAAAAAGTTTTAGAATATTCAGCAAAATATTACCTCCTTATCTCTGAGATTTAAATCACCAGCAAATATCACAGTAGTATCATTAGGAGTGGATAAAACTTCTTTAAACATTTGCTTTAATTGTATTTTTCTTTCATCAGCTCCTTCAGCAGTGCTTTCAAGATGGGAATTAAATAAAAGCAAATTTTTATTTTTATAAACAGCCTGGAAAACAAAAAGAAAAATACCACAATATTAAACAGAATAAGCCAATATTGCCCAACTTTATGATTAATAGTGATATGCTCTATAGGGCCAAAACATTATGACCACCTACTCAATAATGTGTTCTGCCATCCTTAGCCAGCAAAGCATCTGCAACTCATCTTGGCATGGATGCCACAAGTCCTTGGTAGATGACTGAAAACAGGTAGTGCCAAATGTTCAAGCAGTAACCATGCAAAGTTGAGATATTCCCATAAGATAGTTTTTAATCTCCAAGTTGCGTTTCCAAGTAATCTTAAATGTGTTCGATTGGATTAAGATCCAAAAAGAAAGGTGGCCAACTCTTCAAACCATTCCAAACAAATTTGAATTATGGGACATTGGTATGTGAAATGGAAGATTCTATTTCAAGATGTAAGGATGCAAATAACCGGCAATTGAATTCAGATAACTTTCCACAGCTTTCATGCTTTATTCTATCACAATTGCAAGTCCTAAAGTTACCGAAAAGAATGTCTCCCAAATCATAATATCGCTGCCATTAGCCTCTGTAAGAGCTGTTATATAAAAGGGATAACTTTAGGACTAACTCGTTTGTCTAAAAGATGATATACCTTGAAATAGCCATTCATGTAATGAATGAGAAATTATGATTCACCAAACCAGCTAACTTTCTTCCACAGTCCTCTTATCCATGGTCCAGTCTCATTGTTACTGGCCTAAATGTATGCTTAGTTAACAGTGATGCTGACTCAACAGAAGAACACAAGTGTCACAGTTACTCGCAGTCCCATATCCAATAATGTCTGCTGAATAGCGTGTTTTGAAATACTAGCATTTGGACTTGCATTGTATTGGGCCGTTAGCTATGATATTGTGTGGTGCTGATTTTGCTGTACTTAGTGGGACCGCTTCAAATGTCCTTTTTCTTTTATGACATCTGGACATTCAACATCTTTGTATCTACTGTTGGTTTCAATATTTTTTTTCTACTTTCAAAAATACTAACAGCAGATTAAGAATAACCTAATAGTAAAACGGTTTTGGAGATATTTGTTCAGAATACTTGGGCTATTACAAGCCCTCTATAAAATTAGCTTAGATCAACAGTCTATCTCAAATAAGTGCAAGAATGATTTCCTATCTTCTCCAGCAGTAGTAAAATACAATTTCCACTAATCACATGTCTTCTAAGTCATCAAACGAGTGCCTTGACAAATGTGGGATTTTCATAATGCTTTGGTTCTTTAGTATATCAGTTAGATATCACAATAGAATCAAACAGAGCTTCCTTGCAACAATCAAAACAGAAAATAAAGATTTTTTTTTGTTGACAAGTTTATAAAAGGAGTTTTATCAAGGAAAAAAAAAAAAAGAGAAATAAGGACTTTTATAAACAAGTAGGAGAATTCTGATATAATTTCAATTACCTTAATGTACCTCAAGGATTTGAAATTATTTGTTTTCTTTTATTACTTAATTTCTAAATGCTTCAAATTAAAATTAAACTAAAGAGAAATATACTTACATTCACTTTTAAGCAATTCCTCATCATTCTAGTAGTGAAGTCAATAATCTTAAATTCTTTATAAGAGACAGTGGATTTCTTGAGGAATGTACCAACGAAGTATCCAACTTCATTTCCAAAAAGACAATCATAATCTGTCAGTTGCTTTAAAAAATATTCAGCAGATTCAGGAACAATCTCTTGTAAAAATACTATATCTGCTTGTTCACTAAAGCAATAGGAGAAATATAAGTATTTTTGTGGTTTAAAAAAAAATTATTAAAGATTACCAGCATACATAATTTATCGGATCTAACTTTCTACTTAAAAAAAATACCATCAGGAATACAATAATTAAGAATATTATTAATTAGGATAGTCTAAAATGGAAAATCATGCAAATGGCATCCAAAAATAGATAATCTCTTCCCAATAAAAATTTAATTAGTCTTTTTGCTATTTAATGCAGTTCACTATAAAAACATTTACTTAAAAACACACCCCACACCTTCATGGCAATTTCATACAAATTCTACTCTCATCATTAGGAAACATAATTTCATTGGAAGCACAAATTAGCAGACAGTGGCCTAACTTTTAACATAATCTCTTTTACTTATATCAAAACTACAATTTACAATGAACATGCATCAATACCCTGACCAAAATAAACACAGTAATGCCATTTAGCACATTTTAATAAAAAATAGACAATATAAGAAGTTGAATAAACACATTCGTACTACAATAGAAAATTTGGAACCAACAACAACTGTAATAACTAAGAAAAATTGAGAATTAAAAAATACATATCTAAAAATTAATTCAAAAATTAAACTTTTATTCTGATTTAGTTAAAAGCACAAAGAAAATTTTATTAAATGGTCTTTTAAAAATATGACTCTTTCTTTTCAATATTATTATTCTCGCCTCTTTTGAAGTCACTTCAATTATGATTCTAAAAGCTAATCATAGCTAAATTGATTTAATATTATCATATCTCCAAATTCTAAGTTATTTTGTACAAACAATTTATTTCTATGTTGAACAAGTCTTAAGAAAATAAAGATTTTTGTTTAACCATGTAATTAGCCCATAGGAAAATATTGTTCAGAATTTTAAAAGAATGAAGTATTCTATGCATTAATTTAGTGAATAATAGCACAATTCATAACTAGGTATTCAGATTTTCTTTATTGGGGGCTTTAAGAGTTGCTTCTCATCAATTTAACAAATACTGTCAGCAACTTGCAATACACAGTTACTATTCAAATAATTTAAATGCATCAACAAATCTGTGCAGTTAAATGAAGATTTTTTCTGCTATTCAAAACATCACTCAATTTCTAAATTATTGACTGATGGCAGATCATCAAGAATTCAGTCTATTCATCATCTTCTTTAGAGTAAAGCCTGCCACTAATTACTTTTCAACAGCCACAGTCACTATATGAAAATTTTTGCTTTAATAATCATAGCACCAAGCAAGGTAGTTCAGAGTCAGGCAACAGTAGATGCATATGAACATTTGCTTCACTGCCATTTTGACAATAAAACTATCAATTCCAGCACTTCATGAAAGGTTTTCATTAAAATTGTATCTGAAGATTCATATTCCTCTTTAGTATACAGCATAAATTTTAAAATATCCTCACACTAATTAGTTACTAATACTTTAGCAGCCTTTAAAATATCAGTAAGTCAGTATTACAGTTCTTTAAATTTTTCTAAATTACTTTTAATATCAAGAGCAATTTTATGTAAAAATCATTAAACAATACTAAGGTTACAAAAGAAAAAATGTCCTTTCATCAAATGAAATTTATTTTCAGAGTTTGCATTATCACACATGAAACACTAATCATACTGTAAATTCCAGAACTAAGCTGGAATACTTTAACAAATTCATTAATATCTTCTCCATCCATAGAATTTATTAGAATGCTCTTTATCTTATGAACATTTATCATTCAAAACATTTGATTATCTGCAGTAACTACAAAAATATGCGAGAAAAATTGCACAATAAACTACAGTCATTTTGTATGGCTCTCACATAGTATAGGACTGAATTTACAATTTTGCTATAAGTGAAATGCTTTATAACTCACCCAGACTTTTAAGCATGCCATGACTTTGTTGTATTTTAATATATACCATGATGTGACATTAATATGTTATTTCATTTTCCGGATCCCTCAAAAGAACTTTCAAAATTTTTCAGGCAATCTTTATACAAAGCTAAATACATGCGATACTTTAACAAGGTTCCATATGAAATTTAGGGAACAAGAATAAACAAAATCATAAATAAGCTCTCTGTGTATATCTCCAAAAATAATGAATAGATATAATCTGAACTCAAAATAATTTTCAGGAGAGTTTGAGGATCATAGGCATATTAAAAAATAATGTATATGGATGGGATGAAGTTTATTATATATTATCGCCTTTTTGGTGGGGGTGACAAAAGAACATTCAAGTAAAAAATTATAAATTTAGTAGAAAAATAATAAAAATATTAAAAATTAAGATTAATAGAAATTATTTATTTGTGATTAGCTAATAGAAAAAGAGCCCATAAAAGGAGCATAGTGAAACAATTTCAAAAATTAAAATGTATTTATGGAACAGTATTCGATAAACAGCACTATGCAACAAAGAAAAAAATGATAAAAATAATTCTTTACTCTTAAATATGAAAAATAAACATCAGACAATTCAGAAGAAAAAATACACATTTAAATAGATATTACTTTAATAATTAAGATAGAAATAATGTGTAGTTAATGTCAAATTAATTTTATTATATATTATGAACTAAAATAATACTGTAATAAATATTTATAAATAAAATAGCAACATTAGAATTTTAATATAAGCAAACATAAATAAAATCTTTATTTAAATTAATCTGCAAATTATAAACCAACATATTTACTTCATAATTGTTTTGCAAACTGCTTTGGTACGAAGCACCAAATTCTTTTCATTTAAACCATCAATATTCCATGTAATAAACTTCAAAACAGACTTTGTTTTCTTTGTATTGGAATTGAATTCCTCTGTGTTATTTGTAGATGCCCTTTTTTGTGAAGAATTTCCAGCACTACGACATAAAGCCGATTCTGCTAGTACGGCTGTTGCAGCAGCAGCCAGTCTTTCATTGCTACCACTACAAATGTTAAAATTTTAGATACAGATAAAATATTTTGTAGTTTCATTAACTAAATAAAATTACTACCACAGAAAGAAGAAAAGAAATACATAAAAATTCAAAATTTTTGAAACTTACTCAACCACTACAACAACTTGTGCTTCCTTTTTATCATTTACACGTACAGCCCCCTTATTATTTCTATCTTCAAAAAAGTCATGAACAGATTGCTAAAATAAATGCATAAAAAATACCCAATGAAAAAAATTCAAAGATGCATTAAATTTTTTAAATATAAAATTACAAAATATATGAGAAAATACAGGTGATTATAACTCTTAATAAATTAATACACAAGAATGGCAGTCTTGCAAACATTACATGTAATATCAGAGGTAAATAAATTCCATTTATAAAACAAAGCAATATGGTCAGTTTTAATTTATTTGAGCTTTGAAGGATATATTATATATACAGTGGCTCAAACAGTTGAGAGTTCACATTGTTTTCATTTGATAAATCCAACTTTCAATATAAATAACACATTATCTAGAAGTTGAAGAACAATCAACAAATTTTTAATTAAAAAGTTTTAGAAGCATTTTAAACATGTGCATATTTCTACCTCAAAAAATTAAGAATACACCAAAAAATGTTTATAATATTTCACATACAAAGAAAGTGACAGCATTTAATTGCATGTCTTATGGCTTTTATAATGGCCTCTAAATGTCATGGTACTGATTTGACCACTTTTTGCCGGTATCTGGAGATATTTTAACCCATTCTTCTACCAACACTTTTTTTAAAAATGGGTTTTGTTTCTAGTTTTGTGTTTTTGGCTCACTGTTTTCAGTGTGGTTTACAGATAGTCAATGACATTGATTTTGGCAGATTGTGATAGAGTATGTAATTGCTGTTTACAATGGAAAATAAACATGTAAACAATGAAAAATAACAACAAATTTTGATGCTACATACATTCTGTTTGGAGTCATTGTCCTGTAAGAAAATGAAGTTTCCATCTAAATCAGATTTTTAGTGCTCTCCTTTAGATTACCCTGAACATATGGTTCATCCAACTGGCTGTAAAATTTTTTCAACTCATTAGCAGAAGTGTGAAATATAATTAAACAAATTGGATATAAAAATCAAACCGTCAGAGAGAAACCATTCACCAGCTCGCATATTCAGAAAAAGTGTTTGAAGCTTACAAAAATTAATTAATTGAAGACCAATAACTTTTAGAAGAAAGTTATATATAATGAAAAAAAAATTAGCATTTTTGGCAATGGTAGCTGCTGTAGCATCATATGGAGAAAGTTTAATACTGCTTTGGATTTAAATATTGAATGTCTTTCAGTTAATATGGTGGTGACACCATCATGATTTGGGTTTCTATGGCTACAGTCAGAGTAAGAAATTTAGTTCTTACAGATAGAATTACAAACCACATTGTTTATTTTGTTATACTTCACAGCAATATAAAGGAAAGTACTAAAAATTTAGGTTTAGATGCAAATTTCATTTTTCAGTAAAACAATGATCCCAAACACATGATGCCTAATGTCAAAATGTGGTGACATCTTAATAAGCCAGTAACTGCCACTAAACATCGGTGATCACTTTAGTATAGGAGATATGTTACGTGGCTGCAAATCAGAAGATCATGGGATCATTCAACCTCCACATTCGCACAATTTCTGCCAATAGTATCGCCATATTGGTGATCTGAATACAAACATCCAAACAGCTTTTGTAGTGCCACCTACCTGCAGCAAACGCAAAGTCATCAGACTCACTTGATGCAGCAACAACTCTCTTTGCTCGCCATTATGCTTGAAGGTACCGAAAAACTCTTCGCTCGCCATTATGCTTGAAGGTACCGAAAAA
>JAPMOQ010043861.1:459368-485499 GCA_026543055.1 Argiope trifasciata | reverse complement strand
TACCGAAAAACTCTTCGCTCGCCATTATGCTTGAAGGTACCGAAAAATTCTTCGCTCGCCACAATGCTTAACGGTAATGAAGCACTTTTTTTGCTTGCCATAACTCTTGGTGCTATAAAAACCATTTGCCTTCAATCGACTCACTGGTAGGGGAGTATTGTAGCGACATCTTAATAAGCCAGTAACAACCAATGGCCATCAGCATTCGCTTTTGCCGAATGGATAAGGTACTGGACTTCAAACCCAACACAATGCGGGTTCGATCTGTCACTACATTGCCACATGTCTTTTCCATTGTAAATGGCAGTAGTTCACATAACCACAGTCTGCTAAGATCAATGTCGTTGCATATCTGTGGGTTACACTCAAAACAATGGTCCAAAAACACAAAATTAGAAACAAAAGCCATTTATAATCATTTAATTTAGTGTTGCAAGAAGAATGGAGTAAAATATCTTCAGATTTCACAAAAATTGGTCAAATCGGTATCAAGGCATTGGAGGCCTATATAAACACCAAAAAAACATGCAACTAAATATGAACACTTTCTTTATATGTGAAATATTATGAAAATTTACTGGCATATTCTAAATTTTTCTTTTAAAAAAATTTGCACATGTTTAAAATACTTCTGAAACTTACATTAATTGTTCTTCATTTTTTTCTTTAAATTAAACCATTTGTTAAGTGTGAAGATAAAAACATGCTTGCATTTATCAGCACTGGATTAATTTATATCGAAATATTAATCAATAAAATAAAGATGATTTATCAAATAAAAGTAAGATGTACTCTCAATTGTTTGAGCCATTGTATATATATAAATACATTTGCTCAGTATTACATTGAATATCTATAAAAACAAAGAAAGAATAAAATAGTTTAGATTTAATTATAAAATAGATAATAAGCTTCTTTAAAAATTTAAGTTTTAATCAATATATTTAAAAAATTTCAGCTAATTAAAAAATAATCTTTATCTTCCTGTAAAGGAATTGCCTAGATTGAAAAAGGCAGATAAAACTGATATTTTACTATATTGACCAGTCTTATTTATTCATTTGCTTCATTACTTTACAACTACTCATTTCTGAAAAATATCTCCCAAGAATTTAAAAAGAAAAAAAATTACCTCTAAATTCCACTTGCGGTCCTGTAAATAAAACTGAGCACAAGCTTCATCAGTTTCCGTGATTTCTGCAAATTTTTCACATAATCTCTGACACTCAGCTACTTCTGGAATATCTTCACTGCAATCACTCTCATCAGAACTCATATTTAACAATGAAAATTCAGACTATCTTCCTAATTAATTTCAATTTCAATTGTACTCTACAAATAACAAAATAGAATTACTAAAATTTATAATTTCAATAGTATTGTTTACATTTAAAATAATTACAATTAAATTGTTTACAATAAAGATGAACTAAAATAAGAATTATACTAAGGAAAGACTAACAGTATTTGGATGGGAAAGTAAAACAATAATAGAAATTTTACTTGAATAAAATAGCAGCTCCTTTTAAGAAAAATTATGGTTCAAATACAGGAACTATTCGAGAATATAATCTTATAACAAAAATTTGAATTACTAATAAGAAAATTATCGAATTAAAAAGGAAAGTACTTTTTATCAACAAACTACGACTACGCAAAATAATACAAATCAGTAAAGCAAAAAAGAAAACCTACTATCAAAGAATTTTAAATGAAGGAATAAAAGCCTTATGTATCGAGATGATAGCCAACAATTTATTAACAATATTAGCAGTGCTTTCTCCAAGTTTGAAATTTTAAAAATATAGAAGGTAGAAAACTAAATATATCGTATTATTTTTTTTAATTAAATCAACATGTTGAAAAAAAATTAAAAGTTTTAAGTGTAAAATAGCAAGAAAATAATATAAATCACCTTCCTAACAAAAGAATATCAGCAACCACTCTTCCACACACTAACTCCTATCGCGCCTTTTCTTTGAGCCTAATGTTTACATATTTACGGAATAGAGTTCATCTATTGCCAAACTGTTTTCATAATGTAGTTTCATATTTTTCAGATTATTACAATTGCGATTTTATGCATTCATTTTAATTTTTCTGATTTATAATCACAATTCATTGAACTTGAAATCGAGAAAAAAAATTTTCAAGGAGAAAAATGCTTTATTATTTTGGCATGCTTTAATACAAAATGATTGAAATAACTTTCATGCTTGCAACTTTTGCGTGGCAATTTTTCAATTTCTTGTTTGTTTCTCTTTTAGGTACCACGTTCTGCTCAAGACACCGGCGCTTGGCAAGCTCTTTTTAAAAATCATTGTAACTCTACTATTTCCGTCATTATGGAACCTGTCGAGTCTGTCAAGCGATTGGTAATTTTTATACAGTAAAAAATCATCATAATCTTGCTTTAATTACTATATTTATATAAACGAAGAATCGTGACTTGTCATTCAAAAATAAACTTCCAATGATATAACATAAATCTAATTATTATTTTTTTTAGAATGTTCTTACAGTAATTTCTACGTATAATAATTTTTTTCAATATCCTTTTTAAATATATAAACGATCAGAAATATTCTATTCCAAGTTTTGTTATAAATCAACTGATCGCATTTTCATTTACCATTATTAAATTAAGCAGTAATTAAGTTTTGAAAATAATTGATAATAGCTGAATATGTGTTATGAGAATATTTCTGTAACATCCCAGAAGTATTATCCTTTGTCTTAAGTTCAGTAGGTAATTCCTTTTCTACAAGTTGCATAAAGTGACCTAGTTAATTATTCCAACTATCACAATGCCATATTTTATTGCACAAAATATTGTTTCATATATCTACATTGTTGTTCAATATTCTGGGAGACTTAAAATATTGTGAAGATAGATAACATTGTTGAGTAGTTTGTGCTAGTAGCAGGGCATTTTTTTATTGGATGGGATATATATTTAACACTCAATTTCATGAGGAACAAAGCTTAGGTAAATACAATTGTAGTTTGGTTGTAGTTTATACTATTGCCTTCACTTAAATCCAATCCCCTGGAACATTCCTGTATTAATATCTTTCCGGGTAGGATTAAGTTTCCAAACTCAATTACATCATAAAAATTTTTGCAAATTCTTTCTCTTATCATGAAATGGACAAGAAAGTATTGAACATTTAAGGTCCATATTTTATTTAATAACTATGGAAATGAAGTGTAATTAAAAATTCTTTGCTTAAGAAATTCAGTATAATTAAAAAAAATTAATTTGAAATTTATAAATGATCAAATTAAGTAATTGCCACGTGTAATGTAAATGAGAAAAATTATATAATGAATTAAGATTATAATTTAAAAAAAAATTCATATTTCGTTGAATTTATGTGAATGCGTTTTAAATAGAACTGGAATATAAAATATTTGGTAAAATCCTATTTTAGCCCACCTCTGGCGACTTTTTCAAAATCACGCCAAATCGAAAGTACCAATAAGATTAAATAGTTTTCTAACGGAGTTTAAATCAACCAATGAGGTTCCGTAGGGTTGCCGCATTTCTCTTTAGATGTTGTCAGGGTTGCCATTTTAAAATCATTATCGCTGATAATTTGGCGAGTTTTTAAATTGCCGTCAGAGGTGGGCTAAAATAGGATCGACCCAAATATTTTTATTAGCTTTAGTGATGGACAGCTTTCCTTTTATTCTCGATATTCTATGAATCCATTGCTGCCTAATGGTGAGATCTCATCTCTTGGAATTGGATAGTCATATAATCTAAAATTGAAATTACCTTTCCACTTTTAAAATGAAGAATTAATTATAAACTTCATATTCAGCATTCAAAAATAAATTTTATGAAAGATTTCTTTCTAATGTTTATTTGTTGCATATTAAAATTATTGCTCTTTCCTGTTATTGTAGTAAAAAAAAGTCTGGAGTGAGCTGGCTTGGAGTTTTTTCTTGTTATCTGACAGTCGTTCAAAATTATGAGATCCTTTGTAAAATAATTCTCATTATGCTTTAAAATAGAATCATAAGATGCAACTTGATACAAAAAATTACTAAAAGACTAATTGGTACTTTCCCATTGTATCGGCGCAAACCTCTCCTAGCAGACTTTTTGACAACTGCACACAGTTGCCATTTTTGGTGTAGGCGACTCTCTTCAAAAATGTATCGGTTAAATGTTACCACTGGCGATATTCCGTTTGGTGTCAGGCTGCATCATTATTGGCGATTTTTCGGCTGCGCTATAATGGAAAAGTACCGACTTATTATTGCATTCTAATCTCATATTGTTTCTTAAATTTATATTTGAAAACTAAATTTTTGTTATGTTCTATTTTTAAATTTTTATAAAATATAACAATTTTTATTTAGGAAACACTGTACAATGAAGCTGCAAAAGAAGTAAATGCTATAGAAAATCTAACAAATGATGTTAGTTTGCCACAAGATGTTTCAACATTGCAAATGGAAAATGAAAAATTGCAGTATCGAATCAATATTTTGAAGAGAGTATGTTACCTTTTTAAAATTGATCTATGCATATATATTTTGAAATTTTGATTTTTTTTAAATGAATGTCTGCATATCTTTAATATCTATATCTATAAATATATATATACTTTAAAAAAGAATAAGGCTTCTAATTGAGGATTGATTCAGAAGAAAAAAACAGACCTTCATTTTATCAGAATAATTCTATCATTTTTTAACGTATATATATTTAATATATTTTTAACTGACACTCAAAATATATGGAACTGTTTTTATTTTAGAAAAATATTTTTCAGTTAAATTTTGTCTGCAGAAAAGGGAATAAGAAAAGATTTACTGCATTAAAAATCTGTATCTTTATGTCAAACCTTAAGTACAAAGATTCTGTTGGAATTGAGGAATTATTTTCAAAATTCAAATTGTGTATGTATTTTGAAATTACAAAAAGAAGCAATTCCTTATCTTAGAAAGGTTGTATTTATAATAATCCTATATATTCTAGCATGCTGAAGAACTGACTGAAACTATAGCACTTCAAGGATCCATTTTAAATGTTTTGCAAGATACTTTTACAGTTGCTATCAAACAAGGATTTCCTGAATTAAAAAACTTTCAGTGCAATGTTACCAGATCAACATCAGAAAAGTTTGGTGACTATCAATGTAACAGTGCTATGAATATTGCCCAAGTTAGTAAATACATTAATTTATTTTACATATATTTTTCTTTTTTCCCCCCCTTCCCCACTTTTTACTTGAAAAAAATAACTGCATAATTTTCTTGGTTCTATGAAATTTATTGTTTTTATTTGAATATTTTCAGGAACATTCTTTCGTGCTTTAACATATATGTATATATTGATTAAATATACTTGTCAAGTTAATTTAATCATATTTAGTATCATATATTTGTATCTATTGACACTATATTAAATTTTATTGGGTATAGTATATTTGTGCCTATTGACAACTTTTAAATTTGTTCATTTAATTATCAAATATTGAATTTATTTTATTTAAATTTTCATTTTACATAAGCAATGGTACCAGATTTAAGATGGACTTACAAAAAAATTAATTATAAATTCTTGTATATTATTTAATATTTAATCATAAAAGCAATATTTTAGCACATTAATAAAATGAAGTTTTCAAAAACTATTCTTGTTATTTTTATCTTATTAATGCATAATTAGTTATATGCAAATTATTTTAGTGTAATATATTTTAAACTTTTGGCATCTACCTTTAAAATATGTAAAATTATAATGATTGAAGCTTGCTTCCTATGATTACAGTGTTTTCTTGGGGATGTCTTTTAGATAATGCGCCAGCGAGGTTTAAAGATGGCTCCTATGGAATGTGCTGAAAAGATTGTAGCCAATGTTTCTAGCTCTTTAGTAATAGAATCTTTGGATATTGCCAAACCGGGATTCATTAATGTCAAAGTGAAAACAAGTTTCTACAGCCAGCGTATATCTTATTTGCTGAATGAAGGTGTTAAACCTCCTCCTATGAAGAAAAGAAGAATAATTGTTGATTTTTCATCCCCTAATGTTGCAAAAGAAATGCATGTTGGTCATTTAAGGTAAATTTTTTTAAACTTAAGTTTATTTATATCTAAAGCAGAGTGTCTTTTTATGTGTATTCCAATTACATATTTCAGTTTTTAATACCTGGTATTGGTATTGAGTTTAATTAGTATTGCTTTATTTCAATTCCAAAATGGTTTAGATGCTTGACATTGTATATCATGGTTATGGCACTGTATGTTGTTGGATCTAAATTTATTAATATCAACAGAATAATCTTGGAAGGCCTATCTTTTATCTTCAATATAACTTTTCAATGCATCCATTGCATATTTTATATGTTTTTGCCCTTTTAACTTGTTTTAGTGGGTTTTTTCTATTTATTGTTTACTTCTTATCCTCAATGTTAAAAACTACAATCACAACTGATTAAAAAATAATCAATGAGATATTGGCACTGAATGGCAGTGTTTGATCATTGGATGTATTGAATCTCTAATTGCTTAAAAAAACTAGTTCGGATATTATTATATTTAAAATCTTAAAATTCTATTTGGTTTTCTTAATTTAGTATTGTGCTTAGTTTATTCATGTAATTTGTGTAATAATTTAATCCTCCTGCCTCCAAACTAGTACATTTGATTTAGTAAAATCAAAAGTTTAAGGTTATTAATTTAAGTTATAACATTTACTATGAATCAACATTTGCAACCAAATTTAGCTTCTTTTTTTTTAATGATAAACTGACATTTACAAATAATTTTTTTGATTTTTTCATAATTATCAGTTTTGAAAAACATAATTCATTCAGTCATACTATAATAATTTTTTTGTAATAATTTACTTAACAGATCTACAATTATTGGAGAAAGTATATGCAGACTCATGGAATATTCGGGCAATGAGGTTCTTCGACTTAATCATATAGGTGATTGGGGAACTCAGTTCGGAATGTTAATTGCTCATTTACAAGATAAATTCCCTGACTATATGGAAAAATCCCCATCTATCCAGAATCTCCAAGAATTTTATAAGGTTTGTCTTTTATTTATTAATTTTTTTTCTTATTGAGAATGAATGAAACTTGTAAAAGTTTTTTTCATAAATTATTATTTCTTCAATTTAATTTTATTACTTTTTATTTTGGTACTAAAAATTAAGTTCTTGTTCAGTTTATTTCAGAATTGTCTTTAAATTTCAATTTACACATTATAACAAACTTATGTTTGATCTGCATTGAAAAAAAAAATGAAACAAAGTATAATGAGTCAAAATGAGTTGCTGCATTACTCAACAGGTAACTTCTGTATTTATTTATTTATTTAAAATAGACATATTTCAAAAGATAATATATTCAGATTTTAACTGTATAACCTGATGTTGGCCAATGTACACATAACAAATTTTCAATGTTTTCTTTTTACAACACCATATGCTTCAAATTCAAGACATTCCTTCTCTAATTTTTTGTAACAAGTTATTGTAGATGCTGCCAATCACTGCTGCAACTCTTACAAATCTGTGATGTCTATTGAAAATGAAAGTGTTGTCTGAGCACTTTTGTTGACAGGAATAAAGAACCATTTGTCTGTCACAATACCAAAAATCATATTCTGTGTGATATCTTTTTTGAGGATTTTTTAAAGAAAATAATGTGTGTTTACTTCACCTCCAAAGATTATTATTAATTGGAAAGCTCTTGTCGCAGTTGCTTTTGTTTGAATGTTGCAAAAAATCTGAAAAGAATTACATTATGGCCTTTATTGAGTAAGAAAAGAAACGATAATTGAACATCTGTAGTGTTTGCATTTAGAACTTGAATGTATTGTGTTTTGTATGTGTACTTGTTTCAAATAAATACAGCAATTCTCTGTTCATTAAAAAAGGTTTGAACCTAGAATTTTGTTTTTCACTCAACATTAAATGTATTTATAAAAATTAGTTAATTCAGTTTTGACAAATGTTGAAATAAAAATTAAGTGTAAATGATAATAAATTTTCGTAAATCTTTTCCTTTCTTCTAGGAATCTAAGAAGAGATTTGACAGTGATGAAGAATTCAAGAAAAGGGCCTATTCTTGTGTAGTAAAGTTGCAGAACTATGAACCAAATATAATAAAAGGCTGGAAACAGATTTGTGATGTCACCAGACAAGGTGCATAAAATTTTACTTAGGAAAACTGCATAGCATCCACGGATGTTTAATTTATAGAGTATTATCATTTTATTACTCAAATACATACTTTTTGTGTGTATTACTGCAAATTTTTAAATGAACTATGTTGTATGCTGTAACATTATGACTGAGTTGGCTGTGTCTTATGGCATGATACATTTAATATGTTTGGATGAAATTTTGTTTTTCTGATTTTTTTTATTTAAGAACTTATTACATTGAATAATAAAAATTAAATTAAAAAAAACATTTTTAAAATAGATTGATTAAATGTATGTTTGCAAAATCATCTCCAAAAGGGAATTTTGTCTAAACCTCATCTCATTTGTTTTATCAGTTAGTTTAATTGCTAAATTATCCATAGGTTTCTTATCGACAGTTAAAATGTTTTTTACAAATTCAGGTAGTTTCCATAATGTTATATTTTAAAAAAATTCAGATTTGTCTCAATTAACCATAGATTTTTTTTTGTTGTTACAAACGATATTGTATTATCTAATTTAATTGAAGTGATTAGCTGTTGAATTCTTATATTTTCATTTTCCTCAAACAAATTTAAATTCCCAGTTTATGACAATATTTATTTTGACTGTCACTGCTATCTATATCCATTTTTTAAAAAATGAATCTATTGAAGAAACTAGCTACTTAAATTTCAGCACTAATATAACTTATCTTAAACAGAGTTTCTACTGGTAAAATGAAATTTGTTTGCCACTCTAAAATGGAGGTATCATAAGTTTCACACAGATCAGCTCCATTTTTGTTTCTGTCTCATTCCATAGAACTAAGTCACTATTATATCAGTAACTTTTCCACATTCATGATTGAAGAAAATAAAAATAACTGTTTAACATACCAAATAAAAATATGATTTTTAAATTCTAACTCTAATTTCAAATCACATTTTATCTAAAAAATTGCTGCAAAATTGAGAATTATCAAAACTAGTACAAAATGAATTTCCATAAATTTGAAAATAAAATATTACCTACTAAAATTACAAAGAAAAATAAAATAATAATAAATATTTATTAAAAAAAGTTTAATATTGGACAAGTTGTAATTTAGCCCTTACAAAACTGCAAATCAACCTGGTACCATTTTTCTTCTGGCCAAATAAGTTCAAATAGATGCTGAGTCTGTAATGATAAGTCTCAATTTTTAATCAGAGGTGACATTGATACAAAATTTCCTTTTCTTTGTCTGTTTACATGTTAGAAGGAGAATTAAGACAAGTGGAATTTTTGAATGTGACTATTAATAGTTGATTTCTTAGTTTATGATTCTTAGATTTGTAAAATACTCTTGTTAAGTCAAATTTTATATTAATATATGGATTCTAAAAATTCATGGCTTTTTTCCTGTAAAAAAATAAAATAAAATGAGTTAAACATAGCTAATTTATTTCAAAATCTAAGAACCACAATATGATTTACTTCTTTAAAAAATTGCATTTTCATCGCTAGAATTTATATATTTATTTTAGACTAGATCTGACGAATAGATCCTATTTCAAATTGCAAAAAGAAGAAAGAAAATAATAATTAATATCGATTTCTTCCTCTTTTGACTGTATAATAACATACATTTATTATTATTATTATGTTCCAATTTTATTTATTAATTTATATTTCTTTCAGAGATAGGCAAAATTTATGAACGTTTGGATATTAAAATTACTGAAAGAGGTGAATCTTTTTATCAAGAAAGAATGAAAAAATTAGTTAAAGAACTAGAAGAACGAGGTATAATTTTTTTCATTATTAGTAAATGTACTGTATGTAACTGGTAATCATTTTTTTTCTGCACTTTACTTCCTTAATCACTCTAAAACTAATTCATTTTCCTAATTCTCAAAAAATAATTAAATTAATTTTTCTAACTAATTTAAATTCTAATTTCCTGTTTTTTATTATTTTTTTGTGAAGAAATCAGAGACTAGTCGTAATAAAGAAAGGTATCAATATGCAGTAGTATGCTGTTCAGTAGTTAAAAAGATTTTTAAAATCAGTATGTCCATGCGAAGTTCTTATCAAGAGGGTGGGGGAGAAAACTATGAGTATATGGTGTGCTTCTGCTAATCAATGAGGGGGATACTAGATTTGTCAGAAATAATTCATATTATGTCTTTAAAATATTAAAATTTACAAATATTAAGAAAATAAATATAGTTTTTGTAAAAAGTAACAAATAGTTTGTTGAAAGTATGCACAATTGCTAGCTATATACATTTTGCCTTTCTATTAGTAACTGTCCTCCAAGAAGTGATGATTCAGACCGCAAGCCATTTTCTGTTATTTTCATGATTGAGATAATGATGAAAACAAGAACGAAGAGGCCAAGTCTGATAAATACAGTAATGGATCAAGAACCAAATACAAATACAGCAAGGTGTCTCTTGCATCTTTCGCTGTATAGAATAAGGTACTTTCATGCTGCAGAATCACTTTTCCATACCCTGCTGCTCAATCTGGATGGTTTTTCATTCAATGCATGGTACAAATTGTTCAGGATTTGACAGTAGAGAAGGCTGTTCATTGTATCTTCTGATTTCAGAAGCTTAAAGGAAACTATATCCTTCTGACCCTCTCCCCTCACCAAATGCAAAAATGTGGAATTGCCACTTTTGAGTTACCTAAACTAAAGCATAATGACATTTTGCATATGTACTTTACTTTTGATTGATCAAGAGAAGCTTTTATTTTAAACTGGGCTTGTACATAACAAGCACAAGATCACATAATTGTGAAATTGATTGCATATCAATCACGCCATAATAGAGCAGTAAATTAACATAAGAGTTAAAGGTACTGGATAAAACATTTACTTCCAGTGCCATCAAATGAAAAAAATATATAAATCAATAACTGGTATACATAAATTCTTAAGTTTTAATTGCGAGTATTATGAATAATTCTTTAAAAAAAATTAAGCTATTTATTTTAACAGTGTATTAAGTTTTAAAATGCTGTCTTGATTTTTTTACAATGTATAATATTTTTCCATAAATAAACAAAACTATTAGAAACTATAAAACGATAATTTGCAACTTGTTTCTTGTATCTTTATTCATGCAGATTAAATGTCAACATATACCCTCAAATTTCTTAAAGGTTTCTTTAGGAAATACTTTAACAGAGAGAAGTACAAAAGAAATTCTGATATCCTAACTAACATATAAAGAAAAGAGAATAGGATGTTATAATATTAATTAGAAATTAAAATAAGAGGAAATAAATATGAAGAAAGGTTAAAGAAACCAAGAAAAAGGAGGTGCGGAAAGAGAAAATACATTTTTGAATTCAAATATAGATTCTGAAACAGATTAGGGGGTTGAATAACTGATGGGGTACATAGTAGCCCATTTAAGTACTTTAATGACACCATTCTTCCAGAAGTAGAACAAAAAAATAACAATAATAATAATAATTCACTTCACAGCTTTACTGTGAAATTAACAGCGTCCCATTTAAAAAAGAAAAAAAAAAACTTTTTTTTTCAGTTCCCTTAAAAAAACTGTAGGCAGAAGATAATTTCTCAATCCTCGCTGCCACAACAGTGATGCATCATTATAAATACCAATACAATTTGGAATTAATTCTATCTAGGAGTTGACTATTTTCCTGTGCTTTTACAAATATTTAAATGTGATAACTTTGGGCCACCATTACTTAGATAAATGAAACTAAATATTTTATCTTGTATCTAACAGTAGTTCTATACTAAATTTTGATGTCAATCAGAAAAAGAAATGTATCTAAAATACAAAGTTGAATACTTTTAAACACTTGCCATGGATTAATTACCAAAAAAATGACCATGAATCACACCATAGATTTAATAAAAATGCCAGAATCTCAAAGAATTCCTTAATTTCATAATTGTTATTTACCAGTACACAAAGGATTTGTAGCATTACCCAAGGCTCATCATCTTATGTAGGAGAGGAGAAAAGGACACACCTTTAATCTAGAGAATCATTATAGAGTATGTGTGAGAATAACAGAGAGTATTATTTTAACTATATATATTTTTTAATTATATTTTACTCAGTTTGCAATTTTATTTATGCTTGTAGGTGTTTTAGTTGAAGATGAAGGTAGAAAAGTTCTTTTTGTTGACGGTGTAAATGTACCTCTTACAATCGTAAAATCAGATGGTAGTTACATGTATGCCACTTCAGATCTTGCTGCTATACGACAAAGAGTCGAAGAAGAGAAAGGTGACTGGTTGATTTATGTTGTGGATGCTGGTCAGGTATGCTTCATATGTTTGTAATATCTAATAGTTTATGTTATACATGCTTGTTCATTATTTATAATTTTATTTGATTTTGATTCCATTCATTAGTTCTAGTTGCATATACTTCCAAATAGGCAAAGTTATTTTATTCCTGCTCTATATTTTGGATTTAAAAAATTTTGTGCTTTAAAGTTATTTATTGAAGAAATTCTTAAAAGCTCTTAAAGATATTGATCATTAATTACCAGAATAAAAAGTTACAGAATCTTTATTTCCTTTTTCATATGAATAAACTAATTGAAATTTTTTTATAATTTTTATTTTATATTTAGTCCTTGCATCTGGAATCTGTTTTCAAAGCTGCAAGAATGCTAGGATTTTGTCCTCCAGAAGTTCGAACTGATCATGCTGCATTTGGTTTAGTACTTGGGGAAGACAAGTATGTTATCATTGCTATGATTAAGGTCTAATTTATTTTCTTTAATTTAGTTCATTTCTAAATTTCTTTAATTACATATTTTGATCAATTGAAAAGTTTAGTAGGTTTGTGTGCTTATGTATTCAAGATTTAAAATAATAATAATTTGAAAATTTCAGGAAAAAATTTAAAACTCGATCTGGTGATACAGTAAAACTTGCAGAATTATTAGATGAAGGTCTACAAAAAAGTTTATTGAAACTGAAAGAAAAAAAAAGAGATGAAGTAAGTTTTTTTTCTTCTTAAAATCTTAAATTTATAGTATTCCTTTTTGCTTTTTAACGCTGTCCACATTAAATGCATTTCTTGTACTTTTGAAGGTATTTTTTTAAAAATTTAACAGATTATGCATTGATGGATCCAAAGAAAAAATATCTCATAGAAGTGATAATTTATGTATACATTTATTTTTGATCGTGAAATATATTTTTAATATTTAATAAAAATTATAGTTATTTAAAAATATACACCATACAGCCAAATTTTTATTAGTCTTATTGTCCCACTTAAAAATACTGTAATGAAGAAAATCTGTTTCATAGAAATTTGCAAATTAAATTATACAAATATAGATAAAACGAACTAAAACTTATCTATTTTATTGATTTAAATAAATATTCTCACTGTGAAAAGTCTGTAATCCTTCTGTGTGCTGGTTTGATATTGTTACTGAAAAAAAATTCTGTTTCCAATAATCAAAGGATCACTGCACAAACATTATCTATTGTGCAGTGAAACTGTCTTAGAAGTCCATAACAATTAATGATGCTTTATTCAACTTGAAAACATGGGCTTAGTTTAGTTTAGTTATATTAATGTCCCGTTTAAAGCAACACGAGGGCTATTTTGGGATGGACCTCGTAATTTTGAACCACGGTCAGGTGACGAGTACGACACCTGAACTGGCACCCCCCTCTCCACACTAGCGGGAGGACGTTTGGCCTGACAGATTTAACGTGCAACAGCCCTCACACGACGGCTCTTCGGTGGAATCGAGTCTCGAACCGGAAAGCCTCCAGTTTCGTAGTCGAGACTTTACCACCAGGCCACTTGAAAACATGGGCACAAAAACAACAAAACACAGACAAAGTATGCACAAAAACAGCACTTACAGTAAACAGCAGCACGTTCCTAACAAATCAATTTTAACCAATTATGACATCATAAAGTATTCAGAGAGAACTCCACAGAAAATGGACTTTTATCATCTATTTAGGCATTTTGAATGTCTGCAACTCTCCTTTCATTACTGACTTGAGTTGAATTCAACTACTGATTCAATACTGAATGATTTCAGCTCTGTCTCTGTATAGTTTTTGTAATAAAGCAGAAAACGGTATAAAAATGGTCATTACAATTTAGGCAAGAATGGATCTATTATAAAAATTCTTGCTACTTTTTGATCTCAGATTTTGTTGCCAAATTTATCTCCAAGATCGAGTATCATTGATCCAGCATATATCAGAGCTCTCTATAACATGTCTTCCTTCCTATAAACTTAGTGTTTGATATTAAAAAAAAAATTCACTCTTTTGTAAAGATTGAAATGTATTATCTTGAAATTGTAGTCCCTTTTATATGGTTTCAAATGCTTTGAGTACTGCTTTTTGTAAAGGCTTTTTCATAATCTTTTCATTGTTAATTAAAAAATTTGTTAAATGGAGGATCTAATGTAATTACTTTAAAGCAATTTTGTAACTTATAATTTAATTTTATGAATGACTTCTAAAAATAAGGGTAATAATAAGATATAATCAAATTACAATTCCACTTATTTATTTTATAAATAAACATGCTTATAAATAATTACATTCTTTTTGCAAAATGCAAATAATACTAATATTATTTCTTCTTTATCCTATGAAACAGAATTTGAGGTATATTTTAATAGCTTAGTTATTGAAATATATTTGTGTAGTTCAATAACTAGATTAACAGAATTGAAGATTAAAATTTTATGTTATTCTGGATCAAAATATTCAGTGTGATTACCATATGCAATTTGATGTTACTTTGTTATATCTCTTTTTCAGCATGTCAATTATATTAGAAAATTATAGATCCGATGATAGGATTTCTTTTATTATAGTATAATTTAGAATTTATATTATTATTTATTTCTAAATTGTTTTTTAATTTCAAATAGTTTGGTTAGGAATCTTTGCTTATTGATACAATTCTTTATAAAATTTTCCTAAAAATTTGAGATTTTCTAAAATACATATTAGATAATACATATAACAGTGTAACAAATAATACATATACAAAGTGAAAAATATTAAGTTCAATTTAGTGAATATTTTCAATAGTTAATTTTTACATATGGTACAAGAAATCTGTGATTTTTATTTTCAGGTGCTTACTCCTGAAGAACTGAAAGCTGCTCAAGAAGCTGTAGCTTATGGATGTATCAAATATGCCGATTTAAGCCATAACAGGATGCATGATTATGTTTTCTCTTTTGATAGGGTAATTTTAGTATTTTTATGCTTGTGAATAGTTGTTCAGTAAATATTTTGGGTAATTGAGTTATAACTTTCTGTTTCAGATGTTAGATGACCGAGGAAATTCTGCTGTTTATTTATTATATTCACTTGTTAGAATTAGGTAAGAAGATTAATTTCTCAAACTATTTCTGAAAAGAATAAATTTAATACATTATTGACTGGTCATGAATTAACTTATTTTGTCATGGCCAAATGTTGCTTACCACCGATGACTAAATTAATGTTTATGTGCTTTCGTTTTGCATTGATGCCAAAGTGCTATGGAAAATTACAAACTCCAACAGAGGTGTGTACAGTAGGAAATTTATCTGCCTTAGTAAAAAATATTCTTTTATTCTACACACACAAAATAATTTAACAAAACACAGGAAGCATACACAAAGCAGCATTTGCAGTAAACAGCAGCACACAAGCAGTAAATTGTTAATAAAGAATCGCGGCAGCACAAAGCACTTGGTGAACTGTCAGTAAATCAAAGAAAAAATATTGCTTGAGCTTAACTCAATTATTATTGACATTGCTGTATATTCCAACAAATGCAAAATATATGTAAGCTTGTAATGACTTGATTATGACCGATAAAATAAAAGAGTAGAATATCAAACATTTTTTTATTTACAATGATATATATGCATAAGAACAATATGTTGTAATCTAGGTTAAATATTTGCTATGTATTTAACAGCTTTATAGTGAAAAGAGTTCACGGAAAGAATTCGCCATCAGTTCAGAGAAAAATACCTCAAGATACTAACAGGATGTTAGTCAGAAGGGTTAGTACAGCAAGTAAATAGTAGTACCACAATCCAAAAAGTATCCTCTTTCTGCAAAGAAAAATCTGCTCTTAATCTCTGTCCAAACTCTGCCTCTTCAATTCCTATTTGCCCATGTGAGCTCTCCATTGGCCAATCGTTCAGCCCAAATTACACTCATTTGTGATGCCTACCTGGTGTGGCAACTGTGCATCAATGATGCATCCTAGCAACTGACTACTCTGTAAGACATGTCAATGATAGTTCCTTCACAAAGGTAACCATTTGGAATCCAGATGTTTGACATTCCTTTCCTTTGAAGGTGCGATAGGTTCCACCCCAACAATGAACCTCACGTACAGTCTTTCAGCAGAATCACTCACGACTAGATGCAACGACCACTTGGGGATAAGACCACCCATCTTGAGGTATTCAACAATGGAGGATTTTAACAGGTGTTGAGCAGCTGTCTGGAAATGCCGCTTATCGTAAATGAGATAGGGGAATGTTAGAGCTCTTTACTGTAATCTGCCTCTCAGATTTTCCAGATAATTACGATGTAACATTTTACAAAAAAAATTGTAATTTATAGAAAGGGAAAAAAGTCATTTGTAGAAGAAAGCAAATCCATTTAGAATCCCTAAAGTAATTGATAAATGTAATGAAACAAGTGAAAAATTTATTTTGTATCATTACACATTAGTGATAGTTACATTAGAAATAATTTTTATCATATATATATAGAAAAGAAAAATTAAATATATTTTTTATATTAAACCATCATCAAAAAATTTATTTCATTTATTTCCATGTCTAATTATGAAATATTAGTTGATGACTGGAAATGAATTTTGATCAAACTTGCTGGTTAGCAAACTATTCAGAACAAAATGCAAAAACTTTGACATTTTAAAGCAATTTAATACTCTTAGTCACTTATTATCTTTTCATGAGAAAATTTTTTTGTTATAAAGTATTAGTATATTTTATACAGGGAGATGATGATTTTATATTGAATGATATAGTGTGTCTTGTCTTTTTTTATTAAATATCAGAATTTAATTCAATCTTTTTAATAAAATATTTAATTATATTTTTCAACTGCAAGAATACATGAAAGACTTGTAAGAATTATGAAATAAAGATATTACTTATATTTCTTATTATTTCAGACACACTAAAATTTTGGTCAGAAAAAATGTCATTTATCATTTTTTTAAACCTGTTTTTATTATAAAAAAAGACAGAAAAACATTAAAGATTATTTGACAAATTTCATGGTCATTTAATTTCATGTTATAAATGTATAGGATTTCATATCCTTTTACCTGCAACATGTTTTTTTTTATCATATTATGTTTAAAAAACTACTGCAAAGAGAAAATTTCAAACACCTACTTTATTTATGAAAGGATATTCATAAAAAATTAGAAGAATTATTTAAAGTATAGGGAAGCAAGTTTGTCTTTTACATCCTTTTAATATCTCTTTAGAAGTATTTTATTGGAGAAAGTGTTGAAAAACTATGTTTTAGTTGGGAGTGGAAATATATCTTATTCTTAGCATGTATCTTTTTTTTAAATGCCTTTTTGTATGTATTTAAAAAATAGAACTGTTTTTAATTTGAATGCATATCATATTATGTGTGAAAGTTTTAAAAATGTTTTTACCAGTTATTAATGTAAAATTTTGATTTCATAGATCTATTGCACGAAATGTGAATATCGACGAGGATACCTTGAAAAAAGCAGCAAAAACTACCAACATTGAATTGACGCATAATAAAGAATTGAAACTTGCTAAGATTATATCTAGATTTCAAGAAATAATAATCAATGTTATTGAAGATTTATCTTTACATACACTTTGTGATTATTTGTATGAATTATCTGTAACATTTTCTGAGTTTTATGACAACTGTTATATTATTTCAAAAGAATCAGGTAAGATTTCTCTACTGTTTTTTTATTAATGCCTTAAAACTTGTCAGCAATTTTTATCTTAACTTTTATTTAGGTACAGTCAATGTAATCTGATTACATTGACTATACCTAAGTGTGTTCCTTTGCATTATATGACCTTAACATATTCTGATTAGCAATGTTTTAGAAATTACATATAAAGGTAAATTGCTTCTGTGTGTTCCTTGATTAATGAATGTTATGTGCCAATTACTCTGCTACTAATGAAGATGAATATGTGGGTTTGTTAATGCTCTACAAGATAAGCTATTTAACCTAGAGCTATTAAATTTGGAAAATATATTGTGCATATTCAATCATGAAGGCTATACAGGCTTCATAATATTATAAATATATATGATAAAATACATATCTTCAAAACTATTCATATAGTTGTTAAAGTATTGGTCTAAATGCTTTTGGAAAAAGAAAAAAAAAATGGAAAATTACTAGTCAAATTTATGGATTTGTATTGAAGAAAAACATTTAAAAAATGCTTCTACAATATGTTACCTCATGATGTCATTTTATTATTTCAGGTGAGGTAAAGGATGTAAATATGAGTCGCTTACTTTTGTGTGAAGCCACAGCCAGCATTATGACTACAGGATTTCACATTTTAGGGTTGAAGCCTTTAATTAGAATGTAATTTACATTTTAAATTATTTTTCACAATAAATGAGCAAAATATTTTTATGATCTTGATTTCATTTATAAAAGCTGAAGTACCTTATGGTGTGTTTAGTAAAAGAAAATATATATTTTTTAAATTAAGAGAGACTATTGTATATTCATGAATTAGGTAATAAACTTATAAAAATATTACTATTATTTTCAGTAAGGTATCTTACTGATATGTTTTTTAACGTCACATTATTTGTAATTTATGAGAAACTGAAAGGTACATATTTGTAGAATTTATCATAGAAATTGTAATTTATAATATTTCTCAAATGAAATTTTTTTACCATTCAATATATATATATATATAAAAAGATTTAAAATTTTGGAAGTAGATTGCAGTTCGAAGACATTAAAAAGACTTTTGATGCTGTTATGTCATTTTATTTCATTACAGAGAAGCAGGCATGTCTATATACAGGCCAAGAGTGTCGAACACACAGAACAAAAGACCAAGTAATAGAGTAATGCTCTCAAACATTTTATCTGGGTCTTAAATAGCTTATTTTGATAGGGAAAATCTTGTTTACTGTGCTTATAGACTATTCAATTTCTCACTGGGGATTTCTGAACATGTGACTCTCAAAGCAGGGGAAATACAGGTATCTTTTTATAAAATTATTTGTTTAGGTCAGCAACTTTTATCATTCACATTGTGGGATTTACTGGCTAAACTTTTTTACAAAGCATTTCTTGAATTAATTAAGTAGACAACATGGAATCAGATCTGGGAATAAGAGAATATATTTAGAATGTTCTAAAATGAGCTAAAAATTATGAAATTAATTCAGTTTAAGTTAACTTTAAAAACATTACAATTTTCCACCCACCGCAAGATGTGGAATTGTGCCGGAACCCTTCGACACACAGCCACCTTCTGAGGTGTCTGAGTAAGAAATTAATATTTAAATGTATATTGAAAGTATCCCCTACCTTTACATTATACAGATATTAATACTGAAATCCCTTTTACAATTTTATAGTGGAAACATAAAAAAAATAATTATATTTGTGAAAATATTAAATAAAAAATATTCTACACCAAAAATAATATTAAAATGTACAATATAAAAAAGATTTTCTGCAGAAACTCAATCTATTTTATCTCAAGCTGTAAGATTGTCTATATTTGGTAAGGAATGTCTCTCAAGAATGCTTATATACACGTTGTCCTTTAATAATAGAAAGCTCACCAAAATCGCCAATTCGATGTAATAATATAGTAAAATATCAATTCAGTTTTGATTTTTGTATGTAACACTTTATATTTATATATATAAAACATGGGATTCAAAATATTCTTGGTATAATATTAGTACTCAGAACAAATGACATAAAAATGAGTAATTTCAAAAGAAGAAATAACTTTTAACCCACTTGTTAGCCCATTAATGGTGACTAGTGAAACCTTGTCCACCAATTTCTAGTAGTGGGGGAAACTTAATGATGCAGAATTAGGACATCAAGAAGAGGGATATAATTCTTATTCTCTCTCTACTCTCATCCAGGAATATTTGCTCCCAAAATGGAGAACAACATATCCAGAATGGAAATAGAGAGATAAAATTTAATTGTGAGGTTGACATTATACTCACATCTCAATAAGACTGCTATATTTGAATTTATGTTATGATGGCACCTATCGCTACATCATCATTATGAAGAAAAGAAAAAGAAGGGAGGCAGGAGGGGGAACTAATTCTTATCAGTGGAGACGGGCCAACCTGAGTTGTGGTTTATGTGTAAAAAAAAAGGGGGATACATATATACTTTTTAAATTTAAATTATTATTCATGACTTAATTTTAGTTTTTCTAATGGGTAATATGTTCATTTTGATACATGGACAATATCAGTTGCTTTGTTTGTTAATGCATTTGGTTTAGTTATTTCATTATTTACATCTGAAATTTTAGTTACTATTTCATATGGATTTAGAAATGCAAGAAATAATTTTCTTTTTTATCGAAATTATTTCCTAAACTTTGAAAGTAAGACACATTTGATTTATCTTGGTCAGTCAATTTTCCAGATTGTAACATTAAAAATATTTTTCAAATAAAAATATAAATTTATGTATAAAATTTAAAATATAGATTATTATATAAAATAAAAAAATATAATTTCAAATAAAATTAAAAATAGAAGTATTGTAATTCTGTAAAGAAGAATAATATTTTGCTCAGATTCACTTATTAACTTACACAAATTGAGTCAGCTGGGGACAGAGAGTTTTTTAAAAACACAAATCATTTTTTGATGAATAATGACTTTGATAATTCACAAAAGGCCATTTTTAGCACTGTACTGATGAAGAGGCTTTGACAGGTAATTTTTATATTGAGATGATAATAATGTACACAAATGATACTAAAATCTGATTGATTCAATTTGGAACTGGAGACCTCTGGTGAGTAAAGAAGGTGATGGAAGTTGATTTTTAAATTAAGATAATAATATAATGCAAAAGTGACAATTTGAAAAACTGGATGAATCATGGCAAAAGGTGGAACTTGATGATTAGCTGGACTATGGCTGGCATGGAACACCGTGGCCGAAGGAGGCCGGCAGTAAAAGAGCTTCGCCACTGAACAACTCGGGTGGGCAAGAAACAGAAGCATCATTCATTTTGTTTCACGATTGATTTAATTTTAATTCTTTTAATCGATTTGATAATTTTGCACAGGAAACCATCTTTTTGGACTAAGTAGTAGATTGCATTTCGAAGATATTGAAAAGACTTTTGATGCTATTACGTCGTTTTATTTCATCACAGAAAAGCAGGCATGTCTATGTAAAGCCGAGAGCGACGAACATACACACTCAGAACTAAAGACCGAGTAATGATGGAAAGCTCTCGAACATTTTATCCCGGGTGTTAAATAGCTTATTTTGATAGGGAAAATCTTCTTTACAGTGCTTATATATTGAATTTCACATGGGGATTTCTGAGCATGTGACTTTCAATATAGGGATCTTTTTATAAAATTATTTGTTTAGGGTCAGCAACTTTTATCAATCACTCTCACCATGGAATTCGCTGACTTAACATTTTTACAAAGTATTTCTTTAATTAAGTAGACAACGTGGAATCAAATGAGGAAATAAGAGAATATTTTTAGAATGAAGTTAATATGGGCTAAATTTAGCTCAAAATTAAGAAATTAATTCAGTTTAAGTTAACCTTGTAAAATATCATAACATACACACACACATATATATAAAGAAACTTTACAGGCTAGTTGTAGAAAACTGATTCAAACATGTTATATTAAAATGTTATAGTCCTAAATTTATCTGTAGTAGATAATATTTCAATTTTCTATGCATTGCATAATAAACTCAACACAGCACTATGGGAAAACCCAGTAAAACTCATGCGTTCAATATGTTATTCTTTATGCAAAAATGGGAATATTTGACTACTATCAGGTTTACTGCTCATCAATACCATATATATTCATACAATATTTTATAATAGAATTATCTTGAAATTAATATACTGAATTCCCTGTTACTGAAAATTATAAGGATTATTCGACTATAAATATGCTGCAATACATAATTTCAATACAGTTCATCTTCTTCCTAGACAAATCTTCAATCTACTCTTATCCCATTATATTATACATTAGTAAAAATAAGAATTCTGCATGCAGCAATGTTAATAAAAATGGTTTGGCTATCAAAATATTCTCTTCCTTAACCTCTTCCCCCTAACTTTGAGAAGTATATTTTACTCTCTTATATAGATGCTGCAATGAACTTTTCAACAAAGTATCGAATTTCCTGCAATTAATTTACAATAACTACATAATCTTGATTCTTTTTCTAAACATTTTAATTTCAACATAAGACAACTTTCTGACTTTGTTCTTTTGTGTTTATCCCTCAACTTTCAGGATCCAATTACAGTAAAAGCTCCTTATACGCGGATTTAAAAAATGCGGCCCAATTCCTATATTCGTGGATTTAATAAGTACATACATAATAATAAAAGGATTCTAACCCAACATCTTTTGTAAATGCCGTCCAATGGACTGAGAAAAAAAGTAAAATAGATCTTATTACAACTTTGTCTAAAGTATGTTGTTCAATGCAAACAAAGCCGAAATCGCGAATGGAATAGGACGAAATGGGTTCTAACAGATTGAAGCAATTCCTGAATGTCACTTGATTCTATCGCAAGATGAAGATCTGACTGAAACTGACTTCGAGGAAATGTTAAATTCACAGCCCATTGAGAAAGAGGCTTCAACAAGCACTGGAAACGTGACATTACATTTGAAACATCTTAGTGAAGGTTTAAGAATGGCAAATGAGCTTTGCGATTTCTTTATGAACATTGATCTGTCTATGGAATGAAGTCTTATTTTTAAGAGGCAAATTGCTAACACGACTGCTGCGTATCAGTCTGAATTGAAAGAGCTTTTAAAAACTGCCAAGCATGAGAAAATTACTAAATTCTTCAAACCATTGCCTAAGCCTTAAGATAATTAATCAAAATGTTCAAAAATTTCGATTAAATGGATTTTTTATACATTTGTTTTTTTATTTTATCACCTAGGAAAGTATCCCCTATAAATTACCATTCCGTATTCGCGGCATATTTATGGAACATATAACCCGCAAATAAAGAGCTTTTACTGTATTGTAGTTCTGCTTCAAACGCATAAAAAGCTAAAACACATTCCTGTAGTATCTTATAACAATCAAACTAAAAGATGCTATTTAAACGAATTCTTCTGATTTACAATCAATATTCTATACGAATGCATTTCATCTACACTGTGAAGCTAGAACAAGATAATAACAAACCAAGCACTTCAGGGGGTAGGGGTGATTTTAAAAGAGGGAAACAACTTATATATCAATATATTTCTGAATATTATAAGTACAAATTGTCAGCAACTTGATTTTAGAAATAATCTGGAGCTTTATTTAGATTGGTTTTGTGAATAACAATTTTTTATAACTTTAATTCTTTCAGTGTATACAAATAGAGCAACATAAGTGTTTCCACTAAACTGTCAGGATACATTGCAAAAAATGGATGTAAAAATAAAAGCCCTTTTTTAATGCCTAAGCAAAAAAAAAAAGCATTTGTACACATTTGGGTACATAAATCTAAGTATTTTCTAAGCATATGATTTTTTCCCCTGTTTTATAATAACAATACAGAAAATTTTTAATTTTTATTAAGAAAACACTTTTTATTTTAATTGAAATATTCTAATATGATATGGCAAGTTCTAGAAATGATTATAACTTTATTTAGCGGTTGAAACAAGCCTTCAATTTTTGTTTCAGCAGATAATATAGATGTTGATAATTAAAAATAATAATACATGGTGTAGTGCTAAACAATTCTCAGTTATTTCTTTGTACAGATACTAAATCATATTAGCACACACCCACACAAATTATGCCTGCGCAAAACAAATTTTATATATTTTAAATCAAATTTTTTGAACTGAAAAACAAACCACACATAAAATTAAATTTCCACTTTTATTTTCCAGAAACAATTTCTGAAAGTACAATGTTTATGAGTTTTGACATTTATGAATCATTATACATATAACTTGATGACTTTAATACAAATTTATCACAGTAAAATATACATTTAAATAAAAGAAGTTTTAACAGTTATATTCAAAGAATCCACTTTTTCCTATTAATGCATAAAATGTCCATGCTGAATGGCTATATGTTACATGAGTTCTTGTTTCCACACATTCTTTTTAGACTTCTGTAGTAATTTTGTCAACGAAACAATGTGCCACAAACCTATTCTCAGAGACAGCATAATCATAAGGCATTGGCAGGTTCTTAATAGAGCTTGCTAGCATGGTTAACAAATTTGAGTTTTTCGTTCGGCTAGCTTGCAAGATAGAGATAGATTGAAGAATGGTAGCAGTTTTTTTAGCCATTTCAGCTATGCTCAATCTAAAAATAAAAACTAAATTTAATATTTATGAGCAAATGGTGTACAATTGAAAATAAGTCACAAAAGGATTTCAATGAGTATTTTTAGTAAGCAAAATACAAAATGCATACATACACTGAATTTAAGTGAGCACATTATAAATAGAAATATTATAATTCATTATTTCTCATTAAAAAATTGGGTATGGTTAGTGTATTTAAGATAAGTTTTAATAATTGAACACATTTGCAGAAGTTTCAACCTTTTATTACTTTAATTTTTGTTATACCTCTATTTTCATAAGTACATTTAAACATTTTATTTTAAACAAGAAAATTCTAGTTTCTTACAAAGTTCTAAGGACCTTTCTTAACAATGTTCTGAAGATCTTTTTTTTTTTTTTTTAAAAAAAAAAAAATAATATTTGAAACAGAAACATAATTTTTAAAATCAAAATTTTGTAAAATAATATTTTGCCTTGAACCTTAGTTAGTTACAATAGAAAGCGTAAAAGATACTCATATTGAAGGTTACATATAAATTTTATTGTGAAATTTGTATAATGTGTATGCAAAGCCTAACTGAAGAAAAGAAAACAGTTTTGAAATTCTATGTTAATTTATATCCAAGGAAATAATCCAATTTTGATCTTTTATCTGTATTTTTTTTATATATATATAAAAGCCATGGTGAGCACAGTGCGGCATACTATATCAGAAAGTAGAAAAGAGAAACAGAATGTATATGGAATTTATATGGTTTTAGAAAAGTCACAGTGATGTTAGAGTTCAAATGATTAGGAATTTATTTTTAAAAATCCAGATTTTGAAATTATTGCATACATAATAATTCTAAGATGTTCTTCCGATTCCTAGATTGAAAATCATATTTTGTCCTAATTTTTTTTAATAAAAACAACTTTTCATTAAATTAAAAAGATTATATATATAATGTGTGTGTGTGTGTGTCTAACGTAAAAAAGAGTTTTTAAAAAAGATTAATTGCAAGTTATAAATGTGCAATTAAATTTTATAATTCATTTTTTTCAACATAAATTGAAATCACCTTCGGTAACCCAATTTATTTTATGTGCAAAATAAAGTTTTTACATACATAATTAGTTTTAATAAAAATTCAATATTGCTTTAGAAAAAGAAAATTCGGAATCAATTGTACTTAATAAAACAACTGGATTACAATAATTTAAAGATAACTACTTTTCATAGAGTATATATATATATATTATGAATTACCTGTCCTTCAAGGAATAGGCTGGTATACTTGAGAGTCTCTGACATAATGACACTACTTCAGGGGTAAATTTTTCCAAATCATAAGCACTTGCTTCTCGCTAAAAAAAAAAAAAAAAAAAAATTTTTTTT
>JAPMOQ010043861.1:433443-459268 GCA_026543055.1 Argiope trifasciata | reverse complement strand
CAGAGACTTACAGACAAAACTTCTTGCACAACACGGCACATATTTATATAATCCAAGTAAACCTGACCTCCACTTGACCAATCTAAAATTGTTGAACTCCTTTCAGGAATTGACAACTCACTTAAATATTTCATGAGGTATTCATAGTCTTCTAAAAATAATATAAGAAACAATTTGTAAAATATATATAACCATTTGAAAAATATTGACAATTTTTTAATTTTAAAAACAAATTACCATTTATAACAGCATCAGATGCCAAGTATTTAATGACTACAGCATGACTTTCACTCCACCTTTCTGCCTTTAGTAAATTCCATGCCTCTTCTGCTTTTCTACCCATCACATTAGCTTTTACAGCCTTTAAAAAATGTTTCATTAAAGATAATATTAATTCTTAATATATACATATATATATAACAATAAAAAATATTTATGAAAAGGTTTGCAAGACAAACAAAATTCAACCAGGTCAACTTACTTTTGCCTCAAAAATCCATTTTTCAGGTATCAACAATGACTGAATAAGAAATTTCTCTTTAGCATCTGTATCATCATTTTGTTCAAGGGAAATATTTCGCAACAAAACTTCTTTGACTTGCTTGATTCGCCTATAATAATAATATATTAATGATACAAAACTGAAAATAATAAATGAATCTTACAAGAGTGTGTAAGATTAAGAAGAAAAAAATTACCATGTTTCATCAGTATGGTGCAGGAGGACGAAAATTGCCCAATGCCATAAATTCAGCGATTCCAATTGTGAAGCAAAATTCATATGAAGGGTACTTACAAGATCAGCAGGAATATTGTATCCAATTGATGATAGTGATAAATGTAACAGCCAGCTAAATATATATAAAGAAACAAAGATTTCTTTTAAAAACTTTACACTGCAAAAAAATATTTTTTACTCATAATGAGCTTTTTATTGGGAATATATAAGACTTTCCTCATTTATATTGGTATTATGGGTATTTTATCTTAGAAACTTTTTTTATTAAAATTGATACTGACTTATGAATGATTAATACATAAATTGGAATCCATGGCATGCAAATCAGTCTGAATTTGCACGACATAAAACAACTCTGATTATTATGCATTAAATGGTGGAAAAAAGTATTTTGTGTATGTATAACAGACATACTTGCAGGAGTGATTTTTATTCATTTTGTTGTTTACTATTTTTTTTATGGCTAAGAGAAGTTAATTATTTATGTTAAAATAAATTCTCTAGTTTTATATTGAAAGTAGCTCATCATT
Organism: Argiope trifasciata; assembly: GCA_026543055.1. Classification (NCBI taxonomy): domain Eukaryota; kingdom Metazoa; phylum Arthropoda; class Arachnida; order Araneae; family Araneidae; genus Argiope; species Argiope trifasciata. The sequence continues at coordinate 457,999 of JAPMOQ010043861.1, read as the reverse complement.
GCATGTACCTCTTTCTTTAAAGAAAACATAAATTTATCAATTTAATTTTAAGTTTTCCTATAAGATTGTCATCTTCATATAAATTTCATAATCCTGAGCAAATAAAAATTGTTTCATTTAAATTAATAAACATTATTATATTGAAATTATCTTATAATAGTTAATAATTAAGTATACTTAACTCTTTAGCAATCTATAACAAATAACAAATCTTGATACTTCTATTGAACAGCATTTGAAATATATGTTTTAGGTTGAGAAATACCTAATTTAACAATGACTTCATAAAAATAACATTCCAGAATTAGTACTTCCCTTAAAGGAATTTATAACAAAATGAAATAAGAATAATTCTGTAATTGGAAAATTGCTAGTACTTGAATTATTGACACCTGAAGTTTCTTCAATAATTAGCAACTATTACCAATATGAAACAGGAACAAGAATTTCTTTAAAAACTTTCAAACATATTTATTATTTTTATTAATTTTTAAATCTTTTTACAACAAATTTTAATTTTAAACACTTTGAGTTAACAGATTTTCCTTAATTATAATTATATGATCTAAATAATAACGAAAAGCGAACAAAGCAAGAGCCAATTTATTTCTGAAATAAAATTAATAATATAATATATATTTAAAATACTAAAGACAAATTTAATAATAGATTAATGTTGTTTATTTTATATTTTAGAATAATAAAGAGAATAACTATTCATATTTACTCCTTTTTTAAAGGAATTAACATGGTAATAAAAAAATGTAAACTACAAATTACAGATAATTGTCCATATCAAAAAATATGTTTTATGCATACTGAAATAATAAGAATTATAAAAAGATAATGGCAATTCTAACTAAATTTTCAGGACCCTTAGCATAAGAATTTTTTAATACTGTATAGTTAATTTTAAAAATCTCACTAACACAAAGGGCTATGATAGAGCGCAGACTTTCCAGTACTAAAATTTCATTCATTCATTTAATAAAACATGATTTTAAATATCAATAATTAATATCACATTGCTATATTTGGACCATTAAAAAGAATTATACCAACAAAGATTATGCATATATTAATGGAAACAATACCACTGAGGCAGATTATTAGAATCAGTTCTAAACAAAGGTAAAAAGATTCAAAAAGAAAGGCTGAGGAGAGATGAGAATTAATTAGCAAGTACCAAGAAACAATGTGAAAATTTTAAAAATATAAAATCAGCAAACCTGAGGCGATAATCCAAATGAGCAGTTGAGTAAGTCTCAGGCATGAGCAATAAATCAAAGCGATAACTTCTGTCACAGTACAACTTTAGTATGTGGTAGCAAGTATCAAAAACTACATCTAACTCTTCTAACTTCTCAGAATTTTCCAATTCTTCCATGTATAAAGGATAAGGAGGAAAAGCATACTTCCCATTTGGACCTGTTCCCTGTACATAATCAATAAAAAAAATTATGGTTAATACATGCAGTAAAATCATACTTAATTACAATACTCGAAGCAATAAAAATAGAGGTTCTCAAACATTATTATTCTAACCTGGAAGGATTCATCGTATTCTTTGATAGCTTCTTGAACACTTGCATTAGGGTTGCACTGATACCTAAATAAAAATAATTTTTCTAAAAGTCAAAGAAAAGAGAAACACGCAAGTAACATCTATACTTATAATAAAGCTCAATGTGTGTGTGTGTGTGTTGGCATTCTACAGGCCAGAACACTGGACCTACAGCTACCAAATTTGGTATATGTATACCTTGGAGTTCCAGAATGTGCACCTTGGAGCAATTTTTTTCAAATTTTTAATTAGAATTTGAAAATTAAAAAATAAGCGAAATTTCGACGAAATTTTCATCTATAACTTACGAAAATATTATTGCACAAAGATTATTATTATTAAAAAATTAGCTTTCTAATGATGTCAGAATTTTAACATATAACTTAAGTTTATATTTTTTACGAATTTTTAAGGAAATATTTTAACTATATTTTTCAACAATATATTTCAATCTGCATGAGCACATTACGAGTGAAAGGGAAAAAAGTATCTTTTATCAATATGTTGAAATCAGATTGACAAAAACTCAAATTAAAAAAATAATTGTTACAAATTAAACATATAAAAACGTAATTTTCAGCACGTGAGCATGAAATAAAACAAATATGAAGTGTTTTTTCTAAAAAGAAAATGTTTAAAAAAAAATTCTGGTTTTTACAATATCATGAATTAAATAAATGAGCTTTATTTAAGACAAACATGGTTTAATATACATATTTTTTCAATTCAAGGTTCAATAGCTAATTTCTAAAACTTTAATAATAGAAATGCACCTAAAAAAAAGGTTTAAAATGAAGTAAATAACTACATAGTATGTAATATGAGTCAATAAATGCTTCAAAAAATGAAGTGTGATTTTAAATAAAAAGAGATTAACTTTAATCAACTCAGTTTCTAAAACTGACTGATTTATGAATATTTGAAGATCACTATTCAATAAAAACGAGTAATTTTAAAAAACTCCATCAACACCCAAGATTTCTCAATATTGACTGGCCTAAGAAAGAAAACATTGATTGTTCCACACATTTTTATAAAAACTTCATAAACCGATCAAATTTGATAGCAGAAAATAGAAACCTCCATTTATTTATTTGAAAGTTGAAGTGTCAAGAATATTTCACAGAACATGATTCCTTATAACTAAAAGATGTATAAAATTTAGACTTAATACTTTTTAATTATGTTAATAGACCAAAATAAAATATTATAATTCACATTATTTAAATCTTTTTGAAAGTAAAACTAAAACCAGAATTTTATGATGAATCTAATTAATTTTTGTTGAATAATTCTTGAAATATTACATCAATTATTCTGTGGTACACATAATGCTTCGCTTTTACTTATATATTACAGAGATATATAGTATGTTTCAAGCTTAAAGCCTTTACAATTGCTAGAGTGAGTTATATGACTATTAAAATTTGAATATTAAAAATATTTTGATGAAGTAGCTATTAAAAGACAAGTTGCATAAAGTATTTAATTAACAATGATGTTACATAAAGTATTTAACTCATAATTTTAAAGAGCAGTTAGATTGGCAAGCCAGCTCATTGCCAAACGTGGCTAATCTGCAATAAAATTTAAAAAGAAAACATTCTTACCATAACTGTAAAGACAGTGTTTGCTTCCAATTCAAATTTTTACAGCAATTTACATCTTCATAAACTAGCATTCCAGCCAATAAAGCATATAGGGCTATTCTGTTTTGCTTAATAAATTCGTAGGCCTGAAAAAATATTTTATGTATCAATATCTAATTTTAAAAGAAAAAAATAGTAACATATATTGTAGTAATTTACTTCAAAATTACAAATTTATTATCTTACTTGTGTATTATATATTGTCAGAAGTTCATTAAATTGTGAAATTATCACCATTACTAAAAATTTAAGAAACAATACATATTTCTACATAATTAAGCATTCTGAAGAATTAAAGATAAAATTACACTTTGTATGTAATGATGTTATACAATTACAACTAGCACATTGTTATTTCATATTTTAAAATTATTTCCAATGTACATAAAAATAAGTTCTCAAATAAAAGATTTTTTTATTTGATTAATCTAAAATTAATGTGCAAGAAATAAGAACCTTACTGAAAGATAAAACAAAGAATAAATGATAAATTGCCGATCAAGTTTAGTCTTAAAATGTCATAAGAGTTATATATTAAGAATTCAGATTTTCATAACAATAACAAAAACAAACAAAAAAAACACATTAATTTGATAAAAAATTTTTAGCATAAAAAGTAAAACATCTTAAAATTTTATAAGTCATGTTTCATTTGAAGAAAAGATTGTTAAAACAATACACTAAAATACACTGATGGGAAAAAAAATTCCCAACACTAGGAAGGAGCTGTGCTAGATAAACGAAATTTGGTAGGCGTGTTTATACATCTAAAAGACGACGTCGATTCAAATTTCGAGCTACGCGCGTAAGTGTGGCGCTAGTAGCGACACTATGAACATGCAAATGAGGTTTGCTTTAAATAAGCGCTGTAAGATTCGTGATCGTTATTTACAGTTGAGATTTGACGTAGTGGGTTAATGTTAGTCAAGGATGCCTCTGAAAAGACGAAGAAGCCATTATCAACAGCTCACTGAGCTTGAACGAGGTCGTGTTGTAGGGCTACGAGAAGGTGAGTTTTCTTTTCGCGATATTGCTGAAAGACTTGGCAGGAATGTATCCACTGTGCATGAGTATTGGCGGCAGTGGTCAAGGGAAGGTACTGCCTCAAGATGACCAGGTTCCGGGCTGCCACGTGGTACTACTGAGAGGGAAGACCGTCGTATTCGGCGTACGGCTGTGGCTAATCGTACTGTGTCTGCAGCTGAAATTCGAGCTGCAGTTGGCACCACAGGGACACAACAAACTGTTACAAATCGGTTACTTCAAGGACAGCTCCGAGCCAGACGCCCTGTACAGTGCATTCCACTGACTCCAAAACACTGCCATTTGCGACGTGAGTGGTGTCAAGCTAGAGCTCATTGGAGGACAGAGTGGAGATCTGTTGCGTTTTCTGATGAAAGCCGATTCTGCCTTGGTAGCAGTGATAGCCGTTTGTTGGTTAGAAGGAGGCCAGGTGAAAGCCTGCTAGTAACCTGACTGCGGCCTAGACACACAGGGCCTACTCCTGGAGTTATGGTTTGGGGAGAAATTTCGTATGACAGCAGGAGCACTCTCGTGGTTATCCCACGCACCCTGACTGCAAATTTGAACGTCAGTCTAGTGATACAACCTGTTGTGCTGTCATTCATGAACAGCATTCAAGGGGGTGTTTTCCAACAGGATAACGCTCGCCCTCATACCGCTGTTGTAACCCAACATGCTCTACAGAGTGTCAACATGTTGCCTTGACCTGCTAGATCACCAGATCTTTCTCCAATCGAGCACGTATGGGACATCATTCGACGACAACTCCAGCGTCATCCACAACCAGCATTAACCATCCCTGAATTGACCGCTCAAGTGCAACAGGCATGGAACTCCATCCCACAAACTGATATCCGACACCTGTACAATACAATGCATGCACGTTTGCATGCTTGCATTTAAAATTCTGGCGGTTACAAAGGTTACTAATGTACCAACATTTCACATGGCTCTTCTCGCCAACGGCTCTACCTGTGATCTTGAAACTTTAACCAATTAAATATGTTACCTAGACAAATGTATTCCTAAAATTTCATTACTGTACAATAATTTTTTCTTGGTGTTGGGATTTTTTTTCTATCAGTGTAATTTGCACAATATATAATTAGTGATTGATATAATGCGAAAAATTTTCACTTACTCCATTTACTCTCCAGTTATCAAGCTGTTTGGCAATAAGTTTACGAACTATTGAATTACCTTCCGCTTGTGATAGAAGTAATGACAAACGGAAATCATTATTCATCTGAGCCAATTTTACAGCATCAGCAATTCGACGACCATTCAAATATAAGAAAATTTTGGTCAAATAATCCTTGTGCTGAAATAGAAAAACAAAGTAAAAAACATTTAAGATAAAAAAAAGAAAGTCAAATGAATTCATCTTTATAAAATTGATGAATAAAACCATTATTAAATAGGAATGATAATGAAGGAAATATTACTTTAAAAGTTAGTAAAGCATTACTTAAATTGTTTTTTCCCAATAAGCTAGCAAACTGTTAAAAATGTATAGTAAATAGATACACAGAGGAAAACATTAATGCACATGCAGGAAAAGAATAATTACAAACCTGTGAATTAGCTGCTATTTTTTTCGAAATATCATGTTCAGTTGTCTTAATGAGCCAACGAGATAAAGCCTCCCTTCTGGCAATTTGGTTTACATAGTTAGAATTGCCTGATTTGAAAATAATAACAAATAAAATTTAAAACAATGACACAATAGCTAAAAAATACTACAGCATTTATTAGTGATTTAATTAGATAATAAAAGCAAATTATACACTTCATAATGAAAAATATTGAAAAATGCATTAAATTATTAAAATGCATCACTTATAATATATTAAATTTTCATGTATTCTTTAACTTGGCTTTGGAGTATTAAGCACTTTAAGGTTATAAATAAAACTAAAAATGCAATGGACTAACAGCCATATTTTAATTTGAATTGATCAAAGATATTTGCAAAATAATATTGTTGTTCTTGCTTTTTAAATATAAAATACAAAATTCCAAACTTAACAACTGCATAATTCTATCACCACATATTATTATACAGTAAACTCTCGCTACAACAATACCCGATACAACAATAACTCCCTCTACTACAATAATGTTTTGTGATCCCGGTGATTTTGCATATAAACTAATGTTAATCTCCCCTCAATATTGCGATATTCTCTAGAACAATAAACCTCTGTAAAACGATTTTTTCAATCTAAATTTCAGTATTATTTTCTCCCTTTATAGTAATATTTTGATTTTCAAACGCTTTTTTTTCGTTTTCTTTTGTTATTTTTTCCATCTATTAAGGCTCATTGTGGATATTCAACTTATCTCTGAATAAATAACTATTGCTCAGATTTCAAAACAGATGAAGACCACCCTTTTGGGAATTGGAGTGGGTGAGGGGGGGGTGAAGTGTAAATGTATGCCTAGTCTCATTTCCCAGTAAGCTTTGGAATTCTGATAAGGTTTAAGGACATCTGGACCTGTCTTTTCACCTTGTCACAGAACAAGTGCCCTTTGTTAGAGGAACAGAGGGAGATGGAGGCAGGGTGTTTTTAAGTGACGTACTGAAAAGTGAGTTCAAAGGTTGTTTTATAGTCTTTAACGATTTTGAGCTCTAGGCGAAACATTTGGTTTAAACTTTTCTTTCTTTCAAGCGATATTGTTCCCTAAAGGCCTTATCACATGGTGAAATGTCACCAGCCCTTTTCCGTTTCTACCCTCAAAAACCGGTCAAGCAAGTTTCATAATCGACAACTTATTCGAACAAGTTCGAAAATGTTATCGAAAATATTGTCCGCGAACAAAATTCAACAAATCATGTGAAACTTTTAAGTGATGTCACACAAGTGACGTCACTTTCCTTGTCGTTTGCTGAGGGAAAGCGCCGAAAATATTTTGCCGTGTGATAAGGCCTTTAGATGGCTGGGCGAAAGCAACTATCTTTTCGAGATAAACTGAAAGTTATCAATGATATTGATGAGGGAATGAAGCAGATTGATGCGGCTAAGAAACATGGATTATCGCAATCTGCAATTGCAACCTTCCTACAGAAGAGAAAGCAAATCGAAGATGCTGTAACTTCAAATGAAATTAACCCAGAGCGAAAACGACTGAAGGTTGCAACAAATGAAAACATTGATGCTGCTGTTTTAAAATGGTTTCAAGAGATGAGAGCAACAAATGTCCCAATAAATGGACCTTTATTATGTGCAAAAGCACGGAAATTTGCAGCAATGCTAGGGAACGAAACTTTCAAAGCTAGCAATGGTTGGTTAATGCGTTTTCGAGATCGTCATGGAATAACTTTCCAAGAAGTTCACGGAGAGAAAAAGTCAGCCCCGATAAACGATGCAAATGAATGGCGGCAAAACAAGATGAAAGAAATCTTAGAAAAGTATGCTCCAGAAGACATTTACAATTCAGATGAAGCTGGGCTGTTTTTCCAACTCCTACCCGATCGAACATTGGCATTCAAGGGTGAAAAGTGTTATGGAGGGAAGAAATCAAAGCAGAGACTGACTGTTCTTCTGTGTACAAATAGCACAGGAACGCATAGAATACAACCTCTCGTCATTGGTAAATCATTGAAGCCAAGGTGTTTTTAAGAACGTGAAAAGTCTTCCCGTGGAGTATAAAGCAAATAAGAAGGCTTGGATGACGTCTAAACTTTTTTCTGAATGGTTACAGAAGTTAGACAATGAAATGAAGAGAAAGAAAAAAATCGTTTTGTTGATAGATAACTGCGGTGCTCACACGTCATTTCCAAAGCTACAAAATATCGAAATAGCTTTTTTCCCTGCCAATTGCACTTCAATTTTACAGCCACTTGATATGAACATAATTAAGTGCTTCAAAGGATATTACAGAAAACGGTTGGTGGACTCCATACTTGTAAACTTTGAAAATAAAGTAGAAGACCCTTTCAAAGCTGTAAATGTCAAGGAAGCGTGTGACAATATTGCTGGAAGTTGGTGAGAAGTAACAGTAAAAACCATTCGGAATTGCTGGAAAAAGGCCGGTCTTTGTGTTATGGAAGATAAGAAATCTGATAATGATGAAAATTCCATAAACAATGATCTCTCAGATGATCAAGAATGTGTTTTGCACATCAAAAAATCCGTATCCCAACTTGAGGAAACAAGCGGTAAAAAGTTTGGAATTAGTATAAAAGACTATTTAACAGCAGATGATGATCTTATGGTTTTCGCAACAGTTACTGATGAAGACATTCTCTCTGAAATTACTGATGAGATAGGAAACAATGATGATGATATTGATGATGATGATAATACAGGTCCATCGCAGTCCTTATTGTCATCCCCGGAAGCTCTTCAATCCATGAATTCTCTACGGACATTTTTTTCAAGCCTTCCGTCGACAAATGAAGAACATTTTCGTGCACTAGACTCAATGCATACAGTATTGGTGAACTTAACAGTTAAAAAAATGAATAAACAAACAAAAATATTGGATTATTTTCAATAAAAAGTGTTTTCAGGTATGTGAATATTTATGTGCTTATTTTCTGAATTTATCTTATTTTTTTTTAGTATTTAAACCACTATTATTAGTATTTTACAAATTAATTTCTTCTAAATATAGACCTAAAAGTAGTATGTTATGCACCTTAAACTAATAATAATAATAAAAAAAACTCTTATTAAATGCTCAAAATATGTGGGCCCTCGATACAACAATATGCCTCTCTACAACAATATATTTATTTGGTCCCTAAAATATTGTTGTAACGAGGTTTCACTGTATTTCAAATGAAAAAAAAAATTAGAGAATTCATTTTTAATATTTTTCCCCCAAGTTACAATATTGATATGATAAAAACCAAACATCATTTAAAAATAATATTGAAAATGTGAATAATCACATATTTACCTTTATCATCATCTAAACCTTTAACCTTGCCCCAAAGTGAAACCAGCAAATTCCAAACATATGCACTTTGTCTAACAAAATCTGCTTCAGGTGCAAAAGGATCTGTTAATAATTTTTTTCTTTAATATTCATATATAGAATTGTTTAATATCATCATACCATTAGAGGTAATTCAGTAATTATTTTATAATTTAATACAGAAGACACGTATTAACGAATAAGTAAGGAGGGGAAGACACTAAATGTAAATTTTTGGGGATTAGTGTTATACTTTTACTTATTTAAAAGTCTTATAAATAAATAATTTTTACCAACCTGAATCTTTTAAAATACTTTCAAACAAATTTGCATGAGCATGAACAGGCTCAACACCTGGTTTAGGAACAAATAATGGTGCGTTTTTTTCTATAGATGAAATAGAGTTATCAAGTTGAAGTTCTAGAGCATCCACAACTATTTTCTGAAATGAAAGGAAATTTAATTAGACAATAAAAATTAAAAGTTTTACAAATATACAAATTAAACATTGAATTTTTTTTTAATACTTTACCTCTTGCTTTCTATCACTGATCTCAGAAGAATAAGATGATATTTCCTTCAGAGTTATGACAAAACTAGATCCATAATGAGATACCTTGTTCATTTTATTGGCATCATACAGGAACTTTCGATAAGCTAAAAGGAATAAATACATAGGAATAGGAATTAAAAATTAATATCATTATGCTAAGCAAAATAATTTCTTAAATTACTACTCCATATTTCTATTTCTAATACCAAAGAAGCTTGGATGTATATGCGTGTTGATGCTGTAGGCTATACTGGTTGACCTACAGCTTCCAAATCTGTCAGATGAAATGGAAGCTATCAACACTTAGAAGATGAGAATGTTCACAATAGACCCCCCCCCCCCTAGAAATTGTGATTAAAATTAGGGGTAAATTTTGGCAGTTTGACAGGAAAACAATTATATATCAAAATGTTTTTTTAATGATAGTCATGTAGAATTTTTTTTAAATCTCTACCTTTTCCTCACACACAAAAAAAAACCCCTACCTAGTTGCAAAAAATTTTTAACTGTTTCCTTTTTTTTTCTCTCTTGAAATATTATGTGATTTTCTTCTATTGTTGATAGCAAATTAGGATACTGTTTAAAACTTTATTTTATAAGAAAAATATAAAGGTATGTAGTCTTCCTGAAACTTTCACACATACTCTAATAAATGTACTTGAGTATTATTAACTGCAGGCCATTGACATATAATTGCTATGAAAGAGCCTATTATGATGTGATGTTTGGCAATTAATTGCAGGAATGTGGTCAAAAAGTAAACACCAAAAGACCAAATGTGTATCTACAACATCTTTTTACAGGTTGATTTAAATAAAGATTCAACACACAATTACAATTGTAGTCACAAAACCACATATTAAATGGACATCATATAAATTGTATGCATTGGTATGTGCATCTAACTAAAATAAAAAGGTTGAAAAAAAAAAACTTGGCCACTTTCCTCAGGGAGAAAAATTTTCTCATCAATTTCAAAGTGATCAACAAATCTCAAGAATATTAGTTAATTACAAATATTCTTGTAATTAACAATAGTTTGAATACATAGTGTCCCCCCCCCCCTTTTTTCTCACAGCCTTTGCCTAAATTTTTTGTTTCCGTAGTGAAAAGAATATGGCCATACCAATCTTTCCACTTCATGTATTCAATGCTTTTACGACTTAATGTTGAATCATAGTCATATCTTCTTGATTCTTTATTCATATTAGAATTTTTGCATGATATGTTTTCAGTTCCACAGCCAGAATTTTTTCCCCAAAAAGAAATTGTAATATATCATAAAATAGCAAACAATTATCAATAAAAAATAATACGATTTTCCCCTACAAAATTTTATGACGCATCATGAAGCATAGGAGCAAATTTCAAACACAATAACCTATCCTTATTTAGTTTATTAATTTAAAGCAAACAAAAATTAAAACATCAAATTTTACAAACAGTTCCATAACACAATATAAAATTCAAGCATACTATAAATTCTTATAAATAAATTCTATGTACTGGACAAGAAATAAAATTAGCAATTATTTAAAGTTTCAATCTGAAGTTAGCAATTATTTAATTTTTTAATCAGCTCTCTTCAGATTATTAGCAATAACATTTTCATAAAAATTCTTTGACTTAAAAAAAAATTGTACATACTTCCTACAGTATTTCCCACAGGTGCACGAGGATAAGCAAACACTCCATTTCCTGCCCATCCAACACGAAAGCTACGACCCATAAAGTAACCAGCATCAAACAAAAGGTGTTGTTTATCATAGAGTACAGATTGCTTATATGACTTCAAGTATATTTTATTCAATGTTAGTGGTGCAGGTTTGGAACTAAGCACTAAACTTCCAGAAGAGCTTTTAACAACAGGGAAATCTGATAGCCATTCTGGTATTTTGGATTCTGAAATTGTTAAAGATGATAGAGAATTCTGTACACCTATAGAGACAAAAAAAGAATTAGTTGGCAAAAAAAAAAAAAAAAATGTTATATTGAAAAGTTTAATTTCTCCCCCCTCCATTAATTTTACCTTTTTCATGTACTTTACCTATTTCGCTAAATTTAACTGGGGTAGACAGAGGAACATAAGATTGCTCATCAGCATCTTCTGAATATTTTTGCTTTTTTGACACATCTGCAGTTACTTCATGAAGTTTTGTTGAGGTAAATATACATTTTTCTAAATGCAAATCTTTTCTTTGAGCAGTAATAGAATTGCCTTGAACATTATATACAGATGGACCTGCAAAAAAAAATTACGGAATATTTTTTTTTTCCAACAAATAAATAGCTTAGTATATTTTAATGAAAAACTTAATTTTTTAAAAATAATTACTGTTACTGAAAATAAAAACATTCAGATTAATTATAGCTATCATAATTAGATATCTAATTATGGAATTTTTCAGCATGTGTATTCCTATGCATATGCATATTTCAGCAAATTCCTCACACTACGTGAAATTGTTTAAAATGTTATTTTTTTATGTAAAAGTTTAATAATAGATTATGTATATAGATTTATTAAAAAAAGAATAAATTTTCATACATTTATCAGCAGTTAAAAAATTTATATTGGTAATTAATTTTTATTTATTAAATTCTAATTAACAGAACTCAAATTAGCACAAGTGAAATGAAAAAAAAAATATTAAAAGATTAACAGAATTAATAAGCAATAAACTGCTGTCAGTTAAAATTAGAAGGGAAAAAAAATAATTCTTCTAATTTTTAACAGAGCAATTTTCATTTTTCAACAACTTTGAAATAAAAAATGCTTCTAATAATAAAATAAATGACTGATTATTTGTTTATAAATCAAACTTTAAAATTTAGTGAGAGAAATGAGTTTCTGCACTGGAAAAGCAAAAAGAAAATTAAAAATTTCCATATAACAGTTCACAAATGATTTAATCTTTTATTTGAAAGTTTCCAATTTTGATACAGTGCAAATTTTTTTATATTTTACTGCCTTTATTTTCACTAATAAAAATTATCACAGTTCAAATACACTATTTTAACCATCTTTTCTAAATCATTTAGAATGCTTTTAATATACAATTCCTTTCAAAATACATTGCATGATCACTTAAAATTTTAATATGCAGATTTTGAATTCAATTTTCAGTACAGTTAATTTGGCTAAAATTTGTTGATTTCTATACATAACATCACATAAAATACTTTACATTAAAAAAATTCAATCATTCATTCATTTAAAAAAAAAAAAACTACTAACTAAGGTTAGACCAGCATTTTTTTTTTTAATGTTTTTGACTCTTTAGTAGATGTTTATAGTTTGAATTTTTATTTTGTCAGCTAATTATTTAACAGCTTTTTAGGATAAAAGGTGGGAAAAATAATTTTTTAAAAACATGTTTAAAAATAAAATTAAAAAGGGAAAAGAGAAGTGAAACGTTTCTTATTAAAAAAAGGAAAAACTCTGGAACAATGTAGAAAACTAACATTAATTTTAAAACAAATAATACCAATTTACTACACCAGATGAATAACTGCATTATATAATATTACTGTTCACCTGAAATTACTACTAAAAAAGTATTTATAAACTTCCTATAATTACAGCAATATATGCATACGCAAGTAAAATATTTTCATATATCCAAAAGCTTAAACGATAAGCATAGTTTTCAACATTTATAACCAGATATTTATGAAATCTAAACAAGAAGAGTTAACAACCAAAAGTATTTTATTCAATCAATCAATTAAAATTACACAATGGAGATATATTTCACCTTAGAAACAAATATATAATCTTATTCAAATCAGTAATTATGTATTAAAATAAGAAATAAGAGTTCTAAAATTCATAAAACAAATACCAATTCAGGAGCCAATACATAATAAATAGGACATACAAATATTTAAGATTTTTATTACATACAAAAGAATTCAATAATCTCATAATAATAATGATGATCAAATCTATAAAATTATCACATGTCAAATATAATTAAAAATGCTTCGTTTAGAAACATCAGAATATTTAATATAATAGTTTAATAAAAAGAAATAAAAAGGAAGAAGAATAAGAAGCAAAGTACAAAATCATGTTGAAAATAAATTTAAATACAATGAAAAAATAATTGTTTATAAAGTATCAAGATTGTGATAATTACACATATGCAGACACTTTGAATATTTTTTATAATAAAAATGAATTGGACAGTTTTATGATTTTTATGTAAAATCAATACTCAGACAATCAGCTTACTAATAGCAAATCACATACATACTAAAGTAAACTTTTAAATCAGGAAAAAAAAAAAAAAAACTGATTTAAATCACATATGCATAGAAAAAAAAAGTGTTTTTTAATTATTTATAAGCTCCATAATTAACCATCCATATCATAAAATGAATGAGTCAGTGAAAGGAGGGGGGGGGGATCATATCAGTTTATTTTATAATAAAAAATAACTTCTCTTCAAGGAACAACAAATAACTATACCAAGATAGAGCAAATTACAATATAATGAAAATTCTTGCAAACTGTTCATTAAAAATTCACAGAAAGAAACATGAGAAGAAAAATTTCTCATGGTTGAACAATATTCCAAGGTTACTGGATCACTTTCAATGAGTTAAGCAGTAAAAGTTCACACTAGCAGTCTTAAATTATAAAATATTTAGTCTGCAAACAAAACTGCATCAAAACACATTTGACAACAGAATGATTTTTACAATGTTAATCAAACAAACAACTGAGTAAAAATTTTACCCCAGTTGTCATCATCCATATTTTGATGAAAAAAGGAAGCCTTCATTCCCTGGATTCTTTCAGCATCAATATCAGCAGTCAAAATTGGACTTGTTGGGGAAGTTATTTCATTCATTAATTCTTCATCTGCAAAAGAAATAAAGATGCAAATAAATCAAAAAGATGTTATAAATAAGCAAATAATATATTCCAATTATTACAAATTTATAATTATTCATAACATTCAATATCAAGTACAATTTGTTATCTTATTAGCACTATTTTTATTTAAAATATCTCTTCTAATAGTAAAGGAGAACATTTGTTGATATTCTACATGTACCAATTTTGGCACATAAATACTTTAGAGGGTAAAGTTGTGCACTTTACAATAGTTTTTAAAAATTTTAATTAAAAATTTAACTAAAAATTCGAAAAATATTATGGCACAAAAATGACTTTTACATAAATTTCAGAAACTTATTATTCCAGTTATATCAGTCTCTTACCACAATATCTATGGTATTTTTAAAAAAATATTTTCTAGCAAAATATTCCATTTTAAAGACAAACTCAAATTATTTCCACTATTCCTAGTAACACAGCACTTTGATTTTGTTCTGTTATTGATGCTGAAAGCATGAAGCTTGTGGGATATTTTTCCATAATACACAAGTTATTATTTACAGCATATATTTTTTTAATGTATTATACTTACAATTAAAAATTATATCCATTAGTAAACAACAATAAAAGTTCCTCCCTCAAAAATATAATAGGGTGTGATAAAAAAATATAACCGCTTTACACCTAATCTCTCTTCAATATTTTAATGCATTGAATTTTTTTTTTTTTCTCGAGTCAAAATATTTTGTATAATAAGCTTTTGCTATTACAGAACTAATGAAAATTTACATGAAACAACAATTCTTAATAATTCAAATGATAATTCTTATATTTAAAAATAAAAATCTTAAATTTTATTACATTTTTGTATTAAATGAAATTTAAAATGTTTCTATTTTTCAAATAAAGGTTCATGTTTTAAATAAGAAAATAAAAAATTATGGAGATAATGAATAGAATGGGCCGAGGCATACTACATGTCTTAAAACTTTGGGGAAGGCATCAAGAGGATTAATGATTTTTTTTTAAAAATTCCATTACATAAAACATGCAATTCAAAATTTTAGCAATCATTTATTCTGACAAAAAGCTGGTTATCAAAGTGACAAGTAATAACTATTCCAAGTCTATGAAATATAAATAAACTTTAGAAAAAAGGAATGGCTTTTTTTATATTTATTTTTCTAAATGGAATTTTTAATAAATTTAAAATCATTTACCTTCAATATACTCCAATGGATAAGATATTATTTGAGAAGATGTTTCCATTTCTTGATCTTGGGCTTGAAAGGAGCCCAGAGGTTTTCTTTTTAATTCCATATTTTGCAGGACATCAGCAGAAGCCCCTTTTCCATTTGTTTGTTCTCCCTTTAAGACAATAAAATGATATACAATCATTATTAAAAATAATGTTCTGGTAAGCCACATGGACTAATTTGCAAAACTAAAAATGTAGAATAAAACTATTAAAAATTCAAATAATAAGAAAATTTACCCTGTGTATGATTCAGAATACTAAAAATTATTAAAAGAAAGATAATGTAATACCTAGCAATTTATATAAAATTCTTTTATTTCTTAGATATAATTTAAATACTACTACAAAATAATAACTACTGGTTTTTTAAGGATAACTCCATTAGGTTTCTTTTCGGGAGGTTTCGAGGTATCCATTTCTTCATCAGAGTCTTCCAAACCATACTTAGAAAAGTGGTCAACCTAATAAACAGGAAAAAAGATTCACTTTATATTACATAGAAATATAATTTGAAAGGTATATTTTGTATCTTAAAAACAGTTAGATAAAAATTACCATAAATATCCAAGATCCAGTCTCTGGTATGTAATCAATGAAGGTTGCTCCAAGTTGTGTTGTGCATCGCTCAATTTTTTCTTTGTAGCCCATTTTAGTTATCCTTTCTTTGTCCTAAAAAGAAATCAAAACTATAACTCAGAAACAATAAAGTTAGAAAATTAAAAATCATGCATGTTGATAGTTAGATTTAGTTTCAATAACAGGAAATTAAAAAATTTCCTTCGTTATAGTTTCAACAGAAAAGAAACAGAGAGCAATGTTTGATGCAAGTTTCATAATAATAAGGTAATAGCATTCTTATTAAAATAAAAACATTAATTTTGAGTAGAGAATTAAGATAACTTCAAAATTTTTGAATATTAAAACCCATTTTCATTTTTTAAAAATAAACAATATAAACTGCATTAACATACAGTTAACACATAAACTGTAATTTTGTCACAAATAGTTAAATATAAAAATGATTTACTTAAAATTCATATGTAACAAAATAAAGAATTTTTAAATTTGAGATAACATAAACTTTTGAAAATAATAATCACAAATGTATATCATATGACAAAAATATGGAATAATTTATAGAAATCTTTCAGACCTTTACCAAATTATGATTTGTCTTGTCTATTGGCCAAACATTTTCCAAAATAACTTTTGCCTTTCTATTTAAACCTTGACCAATGGGTGGTTTCTTTTCATCATCTGGATACACATTTATCTCTTTTTTTCCAAAAATTACTGAAAAATATAAAACAAACATATTTAATTCTTCAAAACAAATAAATAAAATTATTAATTTGTGAGAAATAATTAATAAAATGTAATTAATTTTGTAATTTAGGCAACAATTATGCAATTAAAAAATCTTAATTTGTTAAATCATTTGCAAGCAGAAAACATAAAATCCGTTAATTATTAAAAACGCCGCTGAAATTATTTTTTAAAAAATACCTCTAAATTTCAAAGACACATTTGTTCACCCATTTTTTTTCAAAATACAATTATAATCTCAGTAAAAATCTAGAAAGGAATGCTAGAAATAATTAAGCTAATTAAAAATGTATACCTTAAAAATAATTTTAAAAAAATCATATTTAACTTCTGTGCTTTACAGATGAGATTTATAAGTAATATAAAAAACATCCCATCTGCTGCCTCAATAACTATCAGAAAATTAAAAGGCTGAATATACTTGTTATTTGTTGAATGACTTTTAAACTAAAATTAAATTACTACAATTCAATTTAACTATGGGATGCTCACCTATTTCATCCAAATTTAGACCATAAACATCTGTAACACCAGGGAAGGTTACTTTTCCATAACCTTGTCTTCCAATTGTAAAATCTTTCACAAGACACTTCTTATCACTAGTTACCATGGGAATCATGCTGTCTAATGAAGGTATCGTATAGTAACTAGTATCTGACAGTATTATTCCAGTTGGATGACCAGAATTTTGAAGTGAAGATGTAGTTTCTTCATTTGGTGGACCAATAGTTTCTCTAGAAGAATCATGATCTTTTTCATGTTCAGGTTCACTCCAAACATTATAAGTTTTATTCGTAAGAGATGGCTTGTTAGTATGAAGAGCGGCAATACTATCATTCATACTATTGTTGAAACTGGAAACAATGAAATAGGTATTATAAATATTATCCAAATTTATTAACTTAATATGCCAACAAAACTAATACATATAATTAGAGATGAAAATAATATACATACACGGTAACATTAATATACTCTAATTCACATACACACATATACTAATATATATCATTTCAATGAAATCCTTTATATATTGCCCTTGATATCATTAAACTGTCAGACATTAAAATCATATAATTTTAACTGTCCCACATAGATGCCTTGTATTGATTATATAATTTCTCACTAATGGTGATCAGTTTTATTACACCACCGCTCTAATAGAAACATAAATGTCCAATTCATATGTTTTCTAATTTTTACAGTATTGTAACTTCATTTTTTATTCCCCTTGTAAACTACAGAGATAATTAAGAGAAACCTCTTTAAAAAAAATCATGCAACTCAATAGTTAATAAAACAATGAAAATAGTTTGAATTTTCTGACAACCATATAATTAACTAGTGAAAATCAAGCAAAAAATAATAATAGCTAAAACATTTAGGGAAAATGTGCATGGCTATCAAATTAAAATAATTGAAAAAAATTTTTGAACCTTTTTATAATATGAAAATTTTATTCTGCAATGTCTTCAAAAATTATAATGAGCAAAAAAAGTACAAATTTCACTTATCTTTTAATTAAATAAAATTTTAATTGAAAGGTGTACATTCTAACCCACTAAAATATATTTAGTTGAATTCAGTGGTTGCAAGTCAAACAATCCACCTTCAGTACACACAAACGCTTCTTTATTAATCTGTCCAGTTATAAATATTTAAAAAAAGATAACTTCATATGTATACAAATATTAAAGTTACTTCTCTAAGAATTAATTTTGGATACAAATCATAAAAAGATACACAAATATATACATAAAAATTAATCCTATTAAAACAAAACAAAATAAAAGTTTTTTTTTTTTTAATTAATAGAGGTAACACTAATGATTTATTTTTCCAAGGCTAAAAATTTAAAAGAAACAATTGAAAAACAAGATTTAGTTACATTAAACAAAAATATGTTGAAACTTTACATAAATTATGTAATATGAGAGTAAATAAATTTTGTTTCCAATAATTTGGAAAAAATATCACAATATTTTTATCATATATAAAATTGGAATGAAAGATGATAAAAAAAAAAGTGCTTCGTTAAGAAGTTTAATACTTTAATACAAATTATAATTTAAATGTAACATTATTTAAAAATATTACCTGACTCTTAAATTTTTAGATACAACAGGGTCTGATAAAGATTCATGTGCCGGAGAACTAGATGTTTGTTTAACATTAATAGTCCTCGTTTCTGAATTACTGAAAAGAGAGAGGATAAACTTAATGAAATATGCAAAAAGTTAACATATAATATATATATATAATGCAAACAGAGATACAAATGAATAAGAGTTTCATTTACATTTTAATTTAATTGACCAGAAATTATCTTTAACATAAAATATCATAGAAAAGTAAAAATTATTAAAATATGTAGTCAAATTACAAGAATTTTATCAATTTATAATATATTGTTTTTAAATATCCAGACTTTTTTACCAGTGGCAAACAAAAAGTACAACATATGATCTAGAATACCCTTATTGTAATTCTGTATATCAAACCTGTCAGCCCTTAAAATCAGATTTAACTCTCAAAAGGTCAACATCTATTTAGTGGTTTGAAGAACAGCCCACCCAAATCAAGACTAAGTAATTGCAAGGTAACTATATAACTGCAAGGCATAAAATATAAACGAAATATATACCTATTTGTGATATCAATAGTCAAAGGAGTAGCTTGGGGTGAACTTTCTGAAGAGTTCTTGTTTTGCTGATTATCAGGATTTTTCAAAGAAATTGAGACATCAATTCTGGTTGATTGACTAGGTGAAAGACTGGAAGTAAGCGTCAAAGAAGACTGATTATTGTTGAGATTTTTCAAAACCAATTTTTTCACACTCTTTTTAGGAAGAAAGGCAGCAGTTCCAAGACTTGGTTCTTCATCTTCTAAGCCATCAAATAACAGCACCTGTTAAGTAAAGGAATTAAAAGAAAAATAAATCAGTTTTTAGGAAAAAACTTATTAGATTTATAGCAACAAAATTAAGAAATTACTAAGGATAAAGAGTTGCAGTGAAAGCAATGTATGGTTTTTTTAAAGCATTAAATCTAGTTCTTTTTAAGTCAGTAAATAATACACAGGCAACAAAAAAATAATAGATACATTTGGGTAAAAGATAAAAATTCCGAATATTTCATAGAACTAGTTGAAACATCTTTCTATTATTGTTGAAACTCTCACATTCTTTGAATGATAAATATATCTCTTGTGTTTTAGAAGATATTATTATTGAAATTAATGAAGATAGCAATTAAAAAGATAAAAAATATTTGAATTTTGAAACAGTTAAAAAATTATTTCTTTAAAGATATTTTTGAAATTTACAGCTGAAAAAAATGTCAAAATCTAAGTTTATAATTAAAATTTCAAAAAAAAAAAAAAAAAAAAATTTAGAAGTTCATAATCCCATTCTACAAAATATATATGAGTCCAAATTTATACTTCTAGGTCAAAGGCCTGTATGTAGACTGACATCATATGAACATATTTGCATTCATCCTTAGTAAACATATACACACACAATTTTTTTAACTGTATATTTTTCAACAGCTAATTACCAAATAATATTTACCTTTCCAGTAGGCACAGGGGACCAAGGCTTAGGCTTTATTTTAGCTGTTGGCAAAAAAGCCACTTTGTACTGATTATCATTAAGGAGAGCTTTTTGCGCAGAAGGATTTGTAGGCTTTAACACTTCAGTCTCTTTTGAAGAATCCTTAAAAATTAAAAATATTATTGACATCATAACACCAAAAAAATAATTAAGCAAAAATTATTGGAAAAAAAAACATTGGACAGAAATGGCTGAAAATAAACTTTTGAACTTCTAATTTCTGACTTATTTCAAACATGGGAGTTAAACTAAGTACAGAGAAAAAGCGATAAGAGATGTGTCAGACTTTTTTCTGCAGAGGAAAAGTGAACTAAATTTTTCACTTCAGTGATTTTATTATGAGCTTCTGACCAGGCCAAGCGTCAATTTATACAAGGGAATCTTGGGTATCTTAAAATGATATGTGCAAATGTTAAGGATTTTTATCTCTTCCTTCCGGGTGTGGGGACCATGGAGACAGCAATTTTGTCATATAAATGTTAGAAATAAATAAATAATAAAGAGATAAATGGCTCACTTTTCAATATAATATCATTTATTCAATTTGAAAAATAGATCCCTTCTTGTTCTTTACTGGATTAAGTATTTGATCCAGTAAGAACATTATTACAGAATTAACTTTATGATGTGATAGGAGGAACCTAAATTTAATAAATATTCAAATTTCACATATTCAAGTTAAAAAGACATATAATTACTTGATTAATTTGTAAACTAATGTTTATGAAATTTACTCATAAAATGCAAATCCTTTCATTAAAATAAAAACATTGAATAAATTTTCACTAAAAAGACATTTAATCATTTTTACTAAAGGATTAAATGCCTTTTATATGTAATCTTTCTTTTAAATTTATTTTATTGAGTGTAATTTAATAAAATACATAACATACAATTATTCATTTAATTCGAGATATCAGAGAAAGGTACTTATTCTTATTATTATATCATATATAAATATAAGAATAAGTATCTAGTTCTAGCAGCCCAGTCAGACTTCATTCTGTCAAAAGTTATTGGCCATATACATTAAAAAAAAAAAAGAATTTCATAGCGATCACTTTTATCTAATTTCTCAATAACAAACAACAATTACTTACAAAAATAAGTTTTTTTCCCCCTAAATTTCAGTAATAATGTGATATTTTTATTGAATTCTTTATGGTACATAATATTTTTTGTCTACCTGGTGCATAAAAGAAAGCTGATGGTATTCCAATGCGAGAACTGGCAACACACAACTGTCCATGAAAGAAGCATGGGTTTTCGAGATTGATGCCATGCAGACTCAATGAGTGATCCTGTGATTTATTTATGGTCATAGTGACAGCAAGCCACATTGGAAATTGCAGTGATTTAAATTCAAATGGTACATCAGTTGGTACCATTGGCATGTGGGGTATCAAAACAGCTTCTTTCTTAAATTTTACCTCAAGAATGCTTAGATCACATTGTTCAGTAGTTTTTTACTGCTAGCCGTGTGCTGTTCTATAGATGCAGTTGATTGATATTTCACAGCATTATAATCACTAATCTTATTTTTAATTGAATATTATGAGGCAGCAATCCTGGAAAATCCAGACCTCAAAAGTTCTGGTGGATAGTTGACAACATCATCTAGGTTAGTTGTGAAATCAATTGATTTGTATGCCTCATGGCATATAAGTTGACATGAAATTATCCCTATTAACATGTATTGCCCAAAAGAAAGTCATTTGAGTGCAGTTGCTATATTTTTGTATATTTGTAAGGAAATGCATAGAGGCTGTTCCGATTCCTGAAACCAATGAGAAGAATGGTCCTGGGGATGGTACCAATGGCATTAATTTCACTTTGCCATTTGCTTTATTTTTGTATTACCTTACAATGTGGGGAACCTGAGTTTATAGATCCAATAGCAACAAATTGGATGTAACCGTAGTCAAATAAAACATCGTATCTGAAAGTTACTTAGGAAACAGTGAAAGCATCTTGAAAATTATGCATTGCATGTGATTGTAATATAATGATCCTCTTAATGTCATTTCGCTCTTCACGTTGCTGTGCAGAGTGATTAGACTGAAAATTAGCTTGGTTTGTAGCTTTTTGAGTTTTTCGATCAAAATTGCTAGCCTCGCATCTTATAGGTGTCATAGTTCTAAACGTAAAAACACCGAACAAATAAAGACACAATCAGTTTTTTTACAGAAAAGAAATGAAAACAACTAAGAAAAGGCCACAGACAGGAAGTAATTTAATGGTCCAAGTAATTTTGATGACACATACTTAGGTCAGTATCATTATTTTATTTGATGACACGCAACCCCTTTTATTTTCAAACCTTATTTTCAGCAGCCCCAGATTAATACTTATACAGCCTAATCAATTTGAAGGCATTCCAAAGTCAATCTTAATGTGCAGCAACTGTTTTGTTTTGGCCGATGTCAAATGTTTGACCTCTGGGGACAGATGTTTTAATTTATCCTGTGGTTTCTACGGGAAAAGAAAGGTGAGTTTTTTTCTTTCCCTAAGAACATTCCTTATGCCATAATGAAAATAAAAATTAGCTAAATTGGTCAAGCCATTCTAGAGTTTTGCGCTTAGCAGCACATTTGGCGATTCATTTTTATTTATATTGATATATATGCTGTCTAATAAAAAATTTTAAAAAAGAAAAGCTTTTAAACATAAAATATCAGTCAATGATTCTCACTTCAAAACATTGAAATAACATTTAAACACTAAGCAATAAATCATATTCAAAAGCATACCTTTATAGAATTTCTGAACAATGGTGAATCTCCAAAAGGATTTACAGTCATTGCCAAAATCTGCTGTTGAGCCTGTTGTAGAGCTGCAGCATTATTTGGATCACTAAAGTAAATATTAGAAATATGTTACTGCTGTATACATTTATTTAAAATACAAACAATATTAATTAAAATGAACCAGCAATTAGAAATCCTTAATTATAAAAATCAGGAATTAGTAATTATACAACACTAAGATTATTTTTTCCCCAAAAATGTGAAAATTTTACACAAAAATATTCTATTTAAAACTGTTATAAAACTACATCAGTGATGCTACAGCTTAAAAATTGAAATTATGACTAAAATATTTTCAGAAATGCTATTCAAAAATTAATAAAACGAAGTATTAATCGCAAATGGAAAACAATTACAAATTTTTCCATGACTTAAATAAAACTTTCTACACATTCTTTTGATTAATTTTCTTTAAAAAAACCATTGTAAAATAAGAGAAAAGATTTCTTGTAAGACTTGTGGTGATTGCAAGATTATTTACAACTCCAGTAATGGTTATGACCTTCTTTGAAGTCTGAACTTCATGAAACCATTAAAAGTGGCTTTGAAATTGAAAAATAATGAAAAAAATTCTCTAATTGGCTATAGCCAATTGGAGAATTTTACACTAACAAATTTTATTTTCAAAGACTAAAATATATGCAAAATGAAATATATATATGTATATTAAAATGCAAAGTTTCACAAATAAAAAAAAAAAAAAACTCTTACCATATTTTGTACATTAAAGCATTTGTTTTTTAAAAACAAATTTAAAATGTAATAGATACAATAAAGAAAAACAATACAGAATATAATCATCTTAACATATAAAAGTTCCAAAATTAGAGCGCCGAGTGCTTATTTCATTAGACAATTTTAGTATTTATCATAAAAAATAGTTTTTGCTCAAAAATTCGTAAAAATCTTTAATAAATATGCATGGCTTTAAAATGTAACAAAATTTTATATCTATGAAATGTAACCAGATTTTCATATATAAACAGAA
>JAPMOQ010043861.1:287539-424087 GCA_026543055.1 Argiope trifasciata | reverse complement strand
CATAAGTCTTGAAAAGAATTTCATGTTTTAATTTAATTACCTGTGTTTAAATTAATTTAATTTTTCATGCTTTGTTAAATTTGCTGTAATATATTTATATTACAGCCATACAGTTAAATTCGTTTTCTGTAAATTGTGAGAAGCAAAAATCACCAGAAAATTAACTACACATAAACAGCTGGCCTGAGATTTATAAAATTTGGTACATAATTACTTCTTGACCAATAGGTATTCAATAAGGAGAATCTTTTTCAAATTTGTAAATTTTTATTTCATTAAATCTTAATTTAAATTTAGTCAATCGAAAAAGCTTATTGGCAATTGTTGTGTCACATTAAAATTCAAAAGATTAACTTTCCAAATACAAAATTTTCGTTTTGGGGACAACTTTACTATAGATTTTATAAACAATTCAACATAAACTTTAGAAACAATTTGATACAATTCTTTTTTATTGAAATGAAATTGAAATCAATTTTGCTATTATACCATAACATTCCGTCGTTACTTTCTTAACGTTGAGAAAAAATATCTGCTTTTATAAAATAGTAATGCTATAGTTGATGAAATTAAGACTAACAACATCATCAAGACTTTGATGATGAATGAATGAATGAATATTTTAAAGAGTGCTTTAAATTAGTTGGGAAATTATTTGAAAAATGTGACATATGAGACACTTCATATACATTGCTACTAATCTCAATTTCAAATAATAACCCTCTAAAACTATTTAAAAAATATTTCTACAATTTCAAATGATGTCATACTAACAGTTTCAAAATATTTGTAAAGATTAAATATGAAAAGAAAAAAAAATCTCACATTTTAGCGACTCATTCTGGAGAGTCACGAAGAAATAGAATCGTGAGCTCAATGATTATAATCAAATGAACACTAGCTTGAAAATAGAAAGAAAAATGCTTAATGAAAATTAAATTTTCACTACTTTATTAAATTTCGGATTTATACCTGATTTTGTTTCAAATTAATGTACTGCATTCTATACATTAATCACTTTTCTATTATTTCTGCATTCAGTACATCATTAATGAATCACTCAAATAAGCTGTAGATTGCTGAACAATATATAAATTAAACATAGTATTTAAATATGAGGATCTTATTCTCAAATAGATACTTCAGTTTCTTCAAGATCAGATTCTTTGAATTAGAAAAGCATTAAAAAAATTGTATGAATAATCAACAGAAAAATTTTGATTGCAAAGCAGTAAAATTGGTTTTGAAGGTTGCTTAGTTGCTACTAACATGTTTTTGATATCATTCCCAATAGCATTAATTTTGGTTTATATTATGTTTTGGCTTGATTTCATTGAGGAATATGGCAAATACGAAATCATTTAATTTGAAACATTCGATTCACACATTTACACATTCTGGAATTTTCAACTTAAAAAAATATATATACCTATCTGTTAACTCTGATATTTTCAAAAGATTGATTCTAAGACAGAACCTGTTGAAGCATTGAAAAGTGTTTTCTTGCAAAAAGTGACATTTGATTTAAAAACAAAACTATTAAAACTGACAGATAACTTTTATTCGAAACAGGCAAAAATATAATAAAATAGAAAGTTTTAAAAAAAAATTATTAAAAAAAAATCATAATTTATTATTTTTGCAAATCTTTTTTATTTATTTCATGCAAATATTTAGATAACTAAGGCTATAAGACCTTCATATATAAAATAAATAACGAAAACTACTGTGGATGAAATGCAATAAATATCGCTTCATATCCCACTAAAAATTGATTTCATCAATTTGAAATTTTCAAAAAAATTAGTAAAAAATTTCTTTTTTTCCCCCTTTTTAATTTTCTTTGAAAATTGTCTTTCAATTTTGAGTTAAAACCTGAAAGATTCTATTATTATTAAATGTAAAAACGCCCTTAAGTGATATTTTCAAATATTAATTCCAAAAACTTGAATATGCAGCTTTGAAAAGTTTGTCAAAGAATTATCAAAGCATATGTACCTCTATGAAAGAACAACATTAATTGGTGAGATGTCATAATTAAGAATGAATTTTTCACCTCTCAGTGCAAAAGATATCTTAAATTACCTCTCTAAAAAATAAAGTGTTGGAAACATAAATTTTATGTTTGGAAAAAAATATTTATTTGCATTAAACATTACTTATATTATTTGCAGAAAAAGTGTAAATGTGTAGCAAAATTTTAGTACATTTATATTTCTTCTTCGTTTTTGTATAATTTTTTAATAAAAAGACAACTTTTAGCAGTGTTTTTTGTGAAAATGTTGGAATAAATACAGATATGCAATAGTCAATTCAAACAATACAAAAATTCTAGTTTGAAAATCTAAGACCTCTAATGGAATTTCTCCCCCCCCCCTTTCCAAGATGTGAATTCATATAATCTTTTAATTTGAAATTACATATTGCTAACATGAAAAAAAAGTTAGTGAGTGAAGAAGGGGATGGAGGGAAGTGGTCAATCAGTAAGATAAGAGAGCCAGATGATTACAAACCAGTCTCCCCTCTGGGTTAATTGGAACACCGCTGTTGGATGGGTGGGAGGGAGAATGAAAAAATGCTCGTTTGTTTTTCGGACCCACACTCATGAGAAGCTGATATTTTTGAGAAGTCATACTCATAGTAATTGGCTTCTCGGAGGGATAAAGTAAAATAAATTTAATTGAAAAGAGTAAACTTTTGGATCAAAGAAATTTTGTAGCACTGATATTTTACAGATAATTTAAATAATAATAATAATTTAGAAAATCAAGATTGCTTGGAGAAAAACACAAGGTTTGAAAAGAATAGATACAGAATGATGTCATTATTATGGATAATTTAACATTTTACAGTTCATTAAAGCACTAATAAACAAGTTATATTACTGAACTAATGTAATCCATTATATTTTTAGGCTTTTGATTTCATATTAAAACCATAGTTAATACTATTATTTCCTACTTCTATAAGAATTAAGAGCAAACTGGTAAAAACAGCTAAACCATTAAATTAAAATAAAACTTTAACAATAACATTTTAAATGATAAAGATTTAAACACAAAATTATCAATAAATGAACATTTATTGACGCAAATATTACCTCCAAGCTTTTGTTTTCATATTCTTTCATACATGTGATACATTGATGTCTAGTCCCAATACTTGTTGATACACCTCCTTTCATCATTGTATCTGTTCCAGTTGGTGGATTAAACTTTATGGTTGTTCCAGTAGGAGCTGTTGTATTAAATCCACCTATAAAGTAATTCATATTTAAAAACTTCTTAATTTTTTTTTTATTAAATCAGAAATAAAATCTATATTAAAGTAATGTCATTAAATAAAATTAGCATCAATCTGTTGTTAACTTATCAAGGCATTTCTTAATATTAAAAAATGCACAATAAATTATTTGAATCAAATTTAAAACATATGATTATTATCTCATTTTTTTTTAAATATCCAATATATTATATAATATACGAGATTAATTTAAAAAAGGGGCAATTTGAACATTAAAATGGAAATCTGAGCTCATACTAAAAAATGTTTAAACAGTATTTTTTTACTCGCAAAATAATTTTCTAGATTTTAATAAAATAAACATAGATAAAATATTTTTGATCTCCCAGAGTACAATTGGTGCTTCTTCATTAATATTACAGCCCTAGATGAGTGCTGGTATCCCTTAGAATTCTATTTAAATATTTTTTGTGTTGGTTCTTCTTTTCCATTAACATTTAATCATTATCATTAATAACAATATTAATGCTGTTTTACATTTTAAAATATTCTGTTAACCCGAATAATTATTATTCAATTCCAATAATTCCAAATAATTAGTTCATAACTATTCACCAATGTAAAAAATTGCAAAATAATTAAATTATCACTGAACACATCGTTATCATTAATAACAATATTAATGCTTTTTTAACATTTTAAAATATTCTGTTAACTCTAATAATTATTATTCAATTCCAATAATTCCAAATAACAATTAGTTCATAACTATTCACCAATGTAAAAAATTGCAAAATAATTAAATTATCACTGAACACATTTAAAAGAATATCTTCTAATCATTAAAAATCATATCAAATCATCAGTTTTAGTAATATTCTGCATTGTTAAGATAATTAATTTTATAACTATTTTAATTCCTCTAAAAATAGTTCTTTGTTCCAATTATACACATTCTAAAATCATATGACATCTATCTAAGTAGCTCATATATCTAAATAAAGTTATCAAACACATGGTTCTGTCCTCGTCTCGGCCAAAGATAGCCGTGTTGGCTAATGGCAGTTGGGGCATATTAAATAGGTCGCGACTATAAAGTCCTCCAAGTTCCCATAACAAAATATACCTCTGGAGGTACTGAATCAGGGATGAGTCAGTCTCTGATTTGGATCTAAATTCTGACGTACAGATTGATGAATGAGTTCGACCACCCCTTAAAAAATGGTTGTGTCGTGTGTGTTCAAGCAAAGTCGTACTTTCATCTTAACAGTGTTCATTAATTGTGCCGTGTGTGTTCGAGCAAAGTCGTACTTTCTTCTTAACAGTGCTCGTTAACAACGAAAGGCGCACACCTCTGCCTTAATTCAAAAGAGCTCCGATCATTCGGGCTTGGTATGACCAAGTGGTATTAGACCCACCACCACCAAAAGTTACCAAATACATAATGATATTCGTTAACTTTTTGATGTTACTTGTGGCACCTTACAAGCCCACTAAAAGAAAGCTGTCGGGGATTTAAGCCTAAATTAATGTTCCTTGTTTTTAGAATAGCGCCACCTAGGGCCAAGAGTACAACTTAGTTATTTCATGCTTCATATTTGCTTGCACAACCCCTTTTAACAGGGGGGCACATTCACACTACTCGCAGAATAATAACCATGCCTGAACTGGGACACTCAGATCATAGGGAAGAATGCTACCCTTATGCCAGGATGTTGGCATATTTTTAACTTTAATTTTTCCACATGGTGGGTAAAAAAAAACATACCAGTAGAGCCAAATAAGCCAGTTCCTGTGCTAGTATTTTGCCCAAATAACCCAGTTCCAGTAGTAGAGCTACCAAAACCTCCAAAAGTTGGCCGTGGCGTTCCAAATGCTGAAGTGCTGGTATTGCCGAATAGTCCC
Organism: Argiope trifasciata; assembly: GCA_026543055.1. Classification (NCBI taxonomy): domain Eukaryota; kingdom Metazoa; phylum Arthropoda; class Arachnida; order Araneae; family Araneidae; genus Argiope; species Argiope trifasciata. The sequence goes on along the minus strand of JAPMOQ010043861.1, from coordinate 418,939 downwards.
CCTGAACTTTGGGTAGATGGTGTAGCACTACCAAAGAGACCACCTGTGTTTGATGAGGCACCAAATCCTGCATGGAAAAAATATATAAGTATTCAGTATTTTCTACATTCCAGACGTATTTTGCCATGAGTAAATATTACACATTTCATCTAGCTTAACAAATATTTTATAAGCATGCTTTAGTAAAAATATTTACAACTACATATGCAATAATTAGTCATCAAAACTTAATGATGCAACTGAAGGTGGCACTGAAAATATTTTATATGATACGAAGAAATAGTACCTGAATTCTTTTTAAACAGAATAACTGAAAATATGCATCTCATTATACAAATATTTTATTTAAAATTATAAATAAGACCATAATAAGTAAATAAGAACATGTAAGTATGATATTTAAAAAAATTAAATTGTGAATAAAATAATATTTTATGCAACAACCTTTTATTTATTTATTTTTTACTAAATTCTCTTTTGATTTCAAAGAAACATATAATAATTTCAACAGATCATACGTTTATGAATACAATTTCAGTTTCAGAATATTAATTTATGTTCTAAATTTAAAAAAAAAAAAAAGATTTGTACTTATGGTTGATGAGAGAGGTGAAAAAAATATTAACTTCTAATGGAAAACATGCCAACTGAGATATAAAAGCTACATCATTTACTAAATGTAAAATGTATGAATCTCTTAAAAAAATCCTTGTTTCAAATTAAAATTGAAATATTTTTAACAAAATCCTGTTCCTATTATTAATTACTATCATGTTTTTATAACTTTGATAAATATTTGAATTAAAACATTAAACAAAACAATTCAGGATAATTTATGATTTACTGTTTAAAATCATTGATCACTAATGGTATCACCAAGATGATGACTTGTTTGAATTTTATTTCATTAATGTACTAATTTAAAGTCTCATTTGATACAGATTTCTAAATTTCAAACCATTGTCAGCTATCCAAGCTATTTTATTCATACTTTTATTTAAAATTTACAACAGTACAATTTCAATAGACTTTTTAATCACATAATATTTGAGCTGGTATTGTTGTCTTGAAAATTCTATTTCATACTAGCAGAGCAACATTTGACAATCAATGCCACATCAACATGCAAATGAACCACATGCATGCTAATTTTTCCAACGGAATCTAGTTTTGAAGGCCTCAGATAAAGAAATCAATATTTTATAACCAACTATAGCGACAATTGTTGAGTCTTATTAAAAATGAATCCTTTTACATAACAAAAAATATTGATAATATTTAGTGACCTACAAAATTCACATCAATAAAAATTATTATGATATATGAAAATGTGAAGTTGATTTCACTAAGAAGTTCAATTTTAAATATGAATAGAAATATTTATAGACATGTTTTTTTTTTGTTTGTTTGTTTGTTTTCATTGTCAATTGCTATTTCTTGTGAAAAGTTTTCTGAATGTTGTAAAAGATTTAAAGAGACTGTGCTTGGATAAATTTTATAAGATTTCTTTTCCTTTTGTATTTGCGTAATAATATTTATGCGACAAAAATTCATTAACATCTCCATAAATACAACAAATTGAAAATCAATACTATAATATTAAAGAAATAGTTTAAACATTGTAGATATGGGCAATTAATTTTAAAATGTTAAGATACATTCTAAAAAGTGTTAAATATTGACATTTTTAAATTCCTTTCAAGATGTCAATCTGATATGTAAAAAACCAGGGATCTCGGCTATTTTTACATCAGAAAACAATACAAACTTATCACTAAAAAAAAACAGAACAGAACTTTACTTTTTTGAGCTTATAAGGCACATTGTCTAGACAAAGCATATTGAACTATGCAATTCAAAATTATCATTTTTGATCAAGTGGAATTTATAAGAAATATTTTACTTTACATGTAAATCAGATGGTACGATTTTCATAAATCTTTTTACACTTAAAAAATATTAAGTACTGAATAATTATTCAAGTACATAGAACAAGAAAGCTAAGAGCAACAGAAAATTTATTGGCTAATAAAACAAAATATTTATACAAACAAGATATTTTTATAGAAAGCATGAAACTAAAACTGTTTTAAATTTTATACTTTTTATGCATTATATACAAATGTTTTGAATAATATTCTAGTCTAATAACATCTATTTCTATTTATATTCAGGTTATATTCAAAACTATTTCACTTAGCAGAATGACAAGCTAAATAACTTCTCTACAGTGTCAATCTGAGTTACTATTTGTTATAAGAAAATGAAAGAGACTGCATAATAATAATAGCAATTTATTAATAACTTACCAAATCCTCCAGTACTAGTAGCAGCTGGGGTACCAAATGCAGTAGATGGTTGTCCAAATAATCCAGTACCCGAGGCTGGTGTGGCACTTCCAAATAATCCACCAGACATAGGTGCACTAGGCGTTGATACGCCAAAAGTTGAGCTTCCAAACACATTGCTAGTAGCTGGTTTGGCACCAAAAGTATTGGTATCTAAAATATTGAGAAATCAGTTTATATTTGTAGTACTGTGGGCTAAAATAATGTGGTATTTAAATTAGAAAGCCTATTAATTATACAACTATCAGATTTAAATATTAATTAAATCAAGTAATAACCAAAGAGTGGTACTTTTGCATAAATTTTGCTTTCAATTTTCAACAAAATGATACTCATTTTTACCATTAATTTTAAAAGATTTTCACTTTAATGAATTGTAAATATCTTAACTATATTTTAATTTCAATTAATTTTTATGATTAATTGAAATAATTCTTTATAAAATACTATTTAAAATCATTAATCATCCCTTTTTGAGAAGAGATGTGGAACAAAAAAAGCCGATATTCATAAAATAAAGTGTGTCAAGCATTACCAAAAAGTAAAATATGTATTATTAATTGAAGAATAATTTGAACTATTTATACATTAAAGGACAGTTTCTGTTATAATTGTTTAACATTTAAAATATTAAAGAATTGTTACACAAAAAGAAAACAAATCTCAAAAATAACAAATTCAATTATAAAAATACTGAAGTCTGTGTTTCTATAAAAATGTCTGTAAGCTGTCATAGATGAATTTCTGTAGTTCAATAAAAGCTAGATTTCTGTAGTTAAATTTAATATCCAGTTAGAAGGGAATTTATTGCAGATAGAAGGTAATAAAGAAAATATAATCATAAAGAATAATTAAAAAGTACAAATGTTATTTGGATAAAAATATTATAAATATATACGATTTCAAAGGTTGAGAACAGTGGATCATGACATCTGCATGCTAATTAAATGCACTATTTAAAAGATACTTCTTACAAAACTAATGAGAAAACATCCTATTGCCATACGAATTGATTGCATCAAAAGAATTATTAATATTATTCAATCAATAATTAGAGATTGATAACTGAGAACTGGTCAACTGAACAAAACAGAATAAACTAATAAAGAAGTTTATAACCCATTTGGAGTTAACAAGTTAATGTTAATGATATGATAACCCAAAAATTAATAAGATTCATAACTTATGCAAGTACTAAAAATTTAGTCCTATCTACTTTTCCCTACAACAATTTTTATTTATTTTTTATAAATTAGAAAAAATTCATTGCATATGGAATAAACTAACTCAATTAAATCCTTAAGAAAACTTACTCTGTCCAAAGGGGGTAGAAGTGTTTCCAAAGGAACCTGAAATTATATAAATACAATTGAGTATTTTTAATTCTGGTATTCATAAAATGTTTTAACATTTTTAGATAAATTATAGCCTTATTAAAAATACAAACCATATTAATCATTTTTTAAATGCCATATTTTTGTGCTTGACATAAAAAAAAAAAACCCTCTTGAATATAACTATACAATATTAGAATACAACCTTATTTTTTTTTTTTACATCATATTTATGATTTTTTTTAATGGCATAAGATTTCACTGCTTGATGGGGAGGAGGATTCTTGAATATAATTATACAGAATTTTCTCAATGATATATTATTTACTTATGGAACTATCAATAATATTATATATGCCATTCTATCTCTTTCTGTATGTTTTAATAATTATTATTATTGTTGGAAAGTTCTTAAGGTCTGTGCCTAGCTGAATAATAATTATACATGTACACTGGTATTAAATACAAACATGCAGAAAATTAAGCATAAATAATCACAAATAAGGAATAAAATTTTTTAAGATTTGATCCAATCTAAGAAAAAATATTTAATTTCCATACCAATTTAAAGATTAAAAATGTTTAAATGATTAACAGTATTTGTTCCAAAAGCCTTTTCCAGTTATTTTATTATAATCAAATATCATTTTTTGATATAAAAATCAGCTTTGTTAAAACTAAAAGAAATGTGCATCTCTTCGCAGATAAAAAAATAATTTTAAAATTCACGTTTGTTCTATGTCTACTCTACATACTCTATCTTATATATTTATAAAAATTATCACAAATGTACTATTATTCATAAATACACGAAAAAATACTAAATTTTATCCAGATATGTCTATTTGGTTTTAAACTTCCCCAAGTAAATTTTCATAAATTTCCCAAAAACATTCAATAATTTTTTAAAATTTTGGAGATACACAACATATTTTTTTTAATTTAGGAGCTTTCTTAATTGAGTTACAAAGAAAGAAGAGGTATTGTTTCACAGCATTATTTCCTACTTTTTCTTATAGTATATCACATGTGATAAAATAAAAGCTTTTTGTTAAAATTTTTAAAAAAATTAATTACATTTATTTTATAAGTACATATTTTAAAATTCATTTGATATTCATGGTATTTTTCTAAATTACCTGGTACTATATAAAAACCAAATGATGATAAGTTACTAGTTAAATGTTTTACTAGTAATGGCTTGATTTTTTTTATCAGTATCTTACATTTCATTAAATAATGTTTTTAAAAAAATTAAAAAACCTTCTCTGATAATAGGCCTACATCTCAGATATGATAATAATGTCCATCATCCATCATCAAATAATTTTTACTTCATCAAGTTTTAAATTTTTCTGTATAATTTATCTGAGCCAATCATTTCCTTCATAAATAAATAGCTGGGAAGTAGCCCCAATGCAGCTCTTAAATTAAGTTATCCTGGAGATTTTAAAACTTCCTTTCTCAAATAATAACCATCAGAAAAGTTTTCAACAATTTTTTTTGTAGTTTGTAGGATGAACACAGAGTGTTACTGTGCATTTTAAATAAATTATCTTATATTTTTAGCACATTCACTTATTACTGTCTATTTACAACTAAAATCCAACTAATTATCTATTGTAACTGAAAATTCAAACAGAGAGACAAGGAAAAGAATGTGTTGCATCATTATGCCCCGTTAAATGGTTCCAAATATGATTTAGCTATGCAAGTTTATTCATTATGAACAAAATTAAATTTACAAGTTATTAATATTTTATCTTATAATAACAGAAGTTTAATAAGTGGAATTTTTTTAAGACAAATAGAAATAAAAATCATTTAATAGAAACAAAATTTCACTTCTGGCTTTTCAATGAAGATTAGTTTAGAATGTCAATATAAAAATAATTTATGAAAAAATGTTGCTTTAATTTTGTTTTTGTCAAATTATTTTGTTACTCTAATAAATACAGAAAAATAATAAACTTATGTATATATATATATATATATATATATATATATATATATATATAAAACTTACTTGCTCCAAATGTTGAAGCAGTTCCAAATGGCTTAGAGTTTCCAAACATTCTTTATTTCAAATAGAGTCATGCACCTATAAGTAATAAAGTGATATCATGACTTGCATTTAAAAAAACATTTGATTAAAACACAAATATTATTAATTATTGAATTTCAATAACTTTATTAGTCATATTCTCATTATTGTCATAATACTAATGTAATAAATATACATTAGAAAATAATTATTCCCGGAAAAAATAAATTAAAACTTTTAAAAGAAAACAACAGAATCCCAAGAGAAATGTTATTGCTAATAAATAATTATTTCTTTGGTAGAATTTATTAGTAATGATAAACATTTAAATCCAATCAATGATTTGTCTTAAACTGTTTATTGTAAGAAAATAAATATTCCATTTCAATCTGTTATGAAGCTAATAATTTAAAAACTTTATTTTTTTTTTAACTTTAAATGTAATTTTGAGCTTTTATTTATTTAGTGCCTTATTCATTTTCTCTTTGTATTTATTTATTTATTTTTATAATTTTCTTTATCACAAAACAGTTTTGTCATTCTTTAAAGTTAAAGATGATCCTATTTTAACAATATATATCTAGATGTTATCTCTTCATTAGTCTTTCTGAATTTCAAAACTTTTATAATAAAAAACTGTAATTCATAAAAGTTTGACAAAACTTATGCTCGCTTTTTTCAATATTAAAGTTTTAATTCGCTAAGAATAAAACTAGTAAAAATATTCTTCAACGAAGAAAAAAAAAATATTTCTAAACATATTATCAAAAATAAATATGTGAAAAACGGTGAAATGATCTTTAATTTAAAAAAAAAAACATGAAATAAAGGTATTTTATAAAAATCTTAATCCAAAGTTGGATTCAAGTTTTAACACGTCAAAATTATGCAATCAATTTTAAACAATATCGCACAAATTTAAAAATAAGATTTAAGTAAAATTTAAATTGCAATACAGATATGGAAAATAAACACTGTTTAAAACTTTTAAAAGTAAATTCAATCTTCAATAAATCCCAGTACTGGTAAATAATATAATAATATTTTCAAGATGCAATGTGTTTTTAAATTTCTTTTATGAAATTCTTAATAGAAGACAACGTGATAATAACGAACATTAAATAATAAATTTCATAAAATTTATAATCAAGTATAAAAAAAAGTTGCGCAAGAATTATGTTTAAAAGAATGCCAGGTATCTAATACTCTTTCACCCACCGCAAGCAAGACACATGCGTAAACAAAACAATAACGAATATACGATCATATAGCGTGCCTACAAATGTAACATTCAACTGCAATATTACCGTAACAAATATAGGAAAATTTAATGAACCAAAAAGTATAATCATGTTAAAATCTATTACCAGATATCTCCATCGCACTTAAACCGCGTAAAGGTAATTCCAAGACTTAACAGCAAGAGGCAAATTGAAACTAATTCTTTTAAATTATTCTTCGCAGTTATAAAGAACATACATCAGAAATCAAACAGGAAAAATATTGTATAGTTAAAAAATTACATTACCGTTAACTATTAAAGACTTCATTCAAAATGTTGATTTATTTTTAAATAATTGTATCCAAGTTGAAATCAGTAAAATCACAAACAGTGCACGAAATGAAAGTGGTAGTTCTTTGCTTCAGGCATTTTTTAAATTTCTTTCAACAGAAAACAAGCCGCCATAATGTCTAGAGGGTTAGCTGAAATTGACAAATATTTGAAATTTAGATATTGAGTTATTTCAATTTTCATTTTAGATATTTACAATAATAAAAATGCTGGCATAAAATAGACTGAGTCGTAGGTAGATTGATGTTGCCTTTCAAAGTTTGCCAGTTTTATATTGTGATATGTATTTCCATTATATAAAATACTATAAATAATATACAAGACCCTTTATAATCTTTATTTTCAGCACATTGCGGGTAGATGATATGATGGTGTAATAATTTAGCATTATTTTCAGATAAGTGGAGGTTTGTTCCAATCTCACTTAAGCACAAAGAATTTTCTGTTGCATCATGTTAGAAAAGATTTTGCGAAATGCATGAAAGTCGTTGTGAGTCAGGGACAAAATATTGGCTTTGAAACTGACAGGTTCTAGGCCCTATTCCACCGAATAACCGTTGGTTAAGGGGGATCTTTTCTGCGCCATATCCGTTAGATCAAACATCCTAACTCCAGTGTGGGGAGGGGAATGCCTGCTTAGGCTTGTCCTCGTCATCTGACCGCTGTTCAAAATTAAGAGACCAGACCCAAAATAATCTTAGTGTTGCTTTAAAAGGGTGCATTAATATATGTAAACTAAACTAAAGCATTCGGAGAACTTAACCTCTAGCTTACGGTATTTTTTTTTTTTTTTTAACGTTTCGTTACAGTTCGATACAACTGCTGTATGAGTAACGAGTTTGAATTTCGTTCCTCCACTTGATTTCTATTGAAGCCCTAATTTCCTCGTAAAATTGCTTTTCTTTTGAGTCACATCCTTTAGGGTCAGAAAATTTCTTCCAACAGTTGTTATAATGTTTGTTGGCGGCAGTAAGTCTTGTCCTTATGAGCCCTCCTTTGATATGATTTTTTAGAGTAACATTCTTAGGAGGTATGGAAGAATTTGCATAATTTCATCAGTGAGTAGTACACGATTGAAAACTTTCGTCTTTTCCTTCACTTCTTAATTTTTTAATAATTTCGTAACTGTATAATAATGCATGTTTATAGTTGGGCCCATCTATTCGTCTAAGCATTTGAATCAAGAATTTGTTAAATATTTGAACAAAAATAATTACATGAAGTTTCATTTTTGACGGAATTGTGTTATTTAGATGATTGACACTCCAGACAAATTGTTACTTCTTCACTCCAATTCGTCATAAACGATGCAGAAAAACTAAACGGAATTTCGAATCATTTTTTTCTCATCCTGTGATTATATTTTACATTGAAAAAGGACAAAACACTCTCTTTTGTCTTCATGTTTATTCCCCTTTCCTCCTGACTGGGGACATTTGTACTTACTTCCCAGTCACTTATGTATTAGTTAGCACAATATTAAAGAATTGATGACGTACAGTTTTTTTAAGCTTTAAATTTTAATACTTAAATTAGATATATTCCTGCTAAAAATCTATTTTGTTTTTTACGTAAGCTGTCAGTTTCGTCATCATTTTTCCTTGTTTATGAAAACGATTAATTTAATAATTTGTAGTTAATCATTCATTCAAAAGTAATAATTCTAATTTTAAAATATTGAAGGAGGTTGTTAAAATCTATCAAAAATAATAATTAGTAGTTTTTTATATCAGAAGAGAAATATTAAAATCTTTATACCTTCATTTCAATCCTCTGAAAAGTTATCATACTCTTAAATTATTCCGAAAGTATTTGCATTGAAATAATCTATACTTATAATAAAGCTCAATGTGTGTGTGTGTGTGTTGGCACTCTACAGGCCAGACCGTAGGACCTACAGCTACCAAATTTGGTACATGTATACCTTGGAGGTCCGGAATGTGCACCTCGGAGCCCTTTTTTCGAATTTTTAATTAGAATTTGAATTAATTAAAATTTAAGCGAAATTTCGACGTTTTTCCGCCATAACTTCCGAAAATATGATCGCATAAACATGATTTTTACATCAATTTAAAGATTAAAAAATTAGCCTTCTAATGGTATCAGTGTTTTAATGTATAACTTAAGCTTCTATTTTTAACGAATTTTTAAAGAAATATTTTAACCATGTTTTTTTAGCACGTGACTAGATAAAATAAAAGAATGCCGGAAGTTCAAATAAAAAAATTATCACCGCAAAATAAATCTACAGAAATGCAACTTTCAGCACGTGACTGGATAAAATAAAAGAAATATAAAATGTGATATTTAAAAAATAAATAAATGCAAAGCAAAGGTTTCTACAATCGTTTGCAATATCTATATCATTAACTCAATAAATCTTCTTTATTTACGGTAAACTTGATTGAATTTTGACAGGATATGCATTGGAATCCGGACTTAATGGCCTATTTATGTAATCGTTTGCAATATCTGTATCATTAATTTAATACTTTTTTTCCCTTTCTCGCTTTCTTTACAAAAACATATTTAATATTTTGGCAACATCATTGAAATTTTTTAAATATTTTGGAAGCATAACCGATGGTTAAAACTGGCTGATTTATAAAATTAAAGAATATTATTAGGAAAAGGTGTACTTTTAGAACTTTCAGTCCATCATCTTAAAGAAAATACTAATTTCAGGTCAATCAATGCCCGGAATTACTTCAAGGCTAATGAATATGTGATTTAATTGAAAATTTTAGAACGCTTTACAAATGGCGAACCAGCTGGTCGCCAAAGGCGGCTAGTAGAAAATAAAGTAACTGCCTAAAAAAGTCACGAAATCTGGATTTAATTTTAAATATTTCTGAAAGATATCTAAATCAGCAGCTAAAATTTAAACGCACGCTAATCTTTAGAATGCCAGTTTTTTTTTTTTTTTCAGCGTAATATTTTTGCAATGAATTCCTATGTATCGAATTCTAAGTAAACCATATCTAATCCTATTTTTTAAAATTAATTGTCTTGAATCTAATGAATACCTATATATTAGCACATTTTTCTGCACAAAAATATTTTTTGTTACAATTTAGTTATAGATTGTTAACAAAAGTAAGGATATTTTTCAAAAACACAATGCTGTAGTAAGTAGTTAAATTCTCAGCAAAAAGAAAAAAAAATACCTATAAATTGTAAGAATCGCCATAGAAAAGAAAAGCATTACTAGTTACTAGTAATTATATTAAAACCGTTTGAACAATGTTAGGAATGAAATTTGGTTTCTGTGAGCGAAATACGTATATTAATATTAAAACATTCAAAAGTTTCTTAATCTACACAATAGCAGAGTATTGTCATCTGTTTTATGCACAAAGGAATGGAAATATTTTTTTTTAAAGTATAAACAATTAGGATCTTAATGCCTGATATATAAAAAGGCACATTTTATCAAAATTGATGAAGAAGAAAAATAACAAAATGAAATTCACAATGATATGTTCAAATTTTATAAGAATTAAGTTTAAAACTTCAGTAATGCTTGAGAAATTTATTTAATTACAAATATGATTGAAATATTGATAATATTTTGCTAAATAAGCAAAGCTTATTAGAATAAAGTTTACAACAGTTATTCTATTTGCAATTTATTTAATCTATATATAGTATAAAATGAAGTCTCCTGATGGCGTCTGTTTATTTGAACTACAAAAACTCGAGAAACAGTTAATGGATATTGAAGATATTTATACCATTAATTGGGGAAGGTTTTAGTACATTAAAGTTCATATGAAAATAAAAAAGGAAGTTTTATGATCGCGATTTTACTTTGTTAGTGCATGCGCTAAAATCTAAAACTGCGCATGTGCAAACAGCAAGAGCTATGAGCTATGGTATGCAGTGGTACGCATATGCGAAACGTTTCTTTGTTTATGTCTGATTTTAAATAGCGATTCAAATCTCATTATGCCCAAAAGAAGGAAATCCAACCTTGTCCGGAACACATTAAATGCCAAACAGCTTCGTTCCATAAAAAATTGTTATTTAGCTATTTTTGATAATTTCTAAATATATTTTTTTTGTTTGTTTGATGTTGTGCAACATGACCATGCCATATCGGTTGGGGGCTAGACTTATGTTTAAAGCTAATTTTTCTTCTTGGATGCAATACAATGGGTATTGCTAGTGTAAACGACGGCAGAAAAATATCGTTGCGTACGCCTTTTCTATTACAGTTCAGTCAAATGATTAAAAAATCCCAGATGGGTGAAAATGGGAATTAATCAGTGTTCTTAACTGCAATTAAAAAACTTGATTTCATATCCTTATTAACAGTATAACACATTCAAAATAAACTACACATTGTTGCCACACAGAACAAGCTAAATCAAACAAAACAAGCTATCTGTATAGGTAACTACCCTTAAAAGATAATTTTACAAAAAAAAAAAAAAAAAAAAAAAAAATATTAGAATAAGTTTATTTAACTTCCGCTTTGAAGCGTGGACAGTACATTACAATGGTCAGAAAAACATGAATGGTGCATGTATTACCGGTCCTCAGTTCGAGTAGGGCTGTTTTGTATTATTTCTTTCGTCTACACTTGCAACTAGTCGCCATTGGCGACCAGCTGGATCGCCAGGAGTAATGAGTTTTAAAATTTTCAGTAAAATACTTGTGTATCTTGCTCTCTTTATAACTTCTCCGCCAAATATATTTAAACTTCAAAATTCGGTAGTCAATTAACTCGTATTATTATAAATAACTTGCCCATTGTAATATATCTCTCTGATTCGCAATCAACTGTCGTGGAATAATGTGAAAAATATCACATTTTATGTATGTTCCATATCATTACGCTTCTATCTAAATACGTGCTGAACATCACACTTTCCTGTTTAATTTGCAATAAGAGTTAATTTAATCATTCAGTTTGAATTTTTACCTAAGTGACGGCAAAACACTGGTACACTCTTAATGTGCTCTTGCAGGTTAAATTCTATTATTTTGAGAGGATTTGATTGTTGGAAAATATTGTTATAATATTTTTTAAAAAAATGACTAAAAATAGAAACTGAATTTTTGGTTAAAACATTGTTATCAATTTTTTTTTAAAAAAAAGAGGATTTAAAAAAAGTTTTGTGCTGTAATATTTTCGGAAATTATCGCAAACAATTTCCAAATGATGCTTAATTTTTAATTAATTAAAGTTTGGAAAAAAGCCCCTCCAGTTATATTTTTTCATCCTTCAAAGTAAATATGAGCATACCAAGTGCGGTAGCTCTAGATCATATGCACACACACACGCATTCATTCATATACGCAAACACAAATTCATTTGATTATTAACCATGGAGTAATTCCGGGCATTGATTGGTCTGAAATGGATATTTTCTTTAGGATAATGGACGGAAAGTTCTAAAAGAACACGTTTTCCTAATAACATTCTTTAATTTTATAAATCAGTCAGTTTTAACTATTGATTTAGAAGACTGATTGATGTAGAAACTTTTATTTAAAATATTAATAAAAATATTTTGTAAAATATGGCTCATAGAGCAAACTATGAAGAAATCTAAAACTCATTATTCATAAATGCATTGTTTGACTCAAGCTACATTAAATGTAATTATTTACTTCATTTAGATCAAATTAATAGCATTAAACAATATATATGCCAATTAATAATATTTTACAAATTGGCCATTGGACCGGAATTTGAATACATATCCTATATAAATTCAATCCTGTATAAATAAAGATAATTTATTGAATTAATGATTTGAATATTGCAAACGATCATAGAATCCTTTGCCTTGCATTTTTTAAAGAAAATATCACATTTTATATTTATTTTATTTTATCCAGTCACATGCTAAAAATTGCATTTCTTTAGATTTATTTGCGATGATATATTTTTTTTTACCAGCGGGTGACCGAGCTCCGCTCGGAGAAAACAGGTATCGAAGCTAACTCGAAGATTTAAATTTTCAATTGTGATTTATCAAAACAATACATGCCATAAGAAAATTTGTGAAACCATTGGTGAAAAGATAACCGGTTAAAGTGCACCATTGTAAACTATTCTAAACAAAGTTAGAGTTTGGAAAGGGAACTATTCTATACAAAGGTAAAGTAAAGGTAAAGATTGAAGTGTGTTGAAGTTCAATATTTTTGACAAATTTATTTAGAAAAACCAAACATATATACATACATAAGAAACATATAAACCTATAACAGCATAAACATAAAACTTTATTAGTTCGCCATATTGGCTATAGATGGCAGCACGTTACCGCTTGAAAATTTAAGTAGCCATTATGGCGAACTAATAAAGTTTGAAAATATTCTATCTGTAACTCCGAACTGCTCGACCGTAGCGCTTCAAAACTGGCGCCAATCGATTCCTCGTGGCCAAAAACCCCAGACCCCCAAGTTTACCGGAGTTTATTAATTCTGGGGCGATTTTCGACTTGGCAACCATTCCTCGTATTATAGTATTAGATAGATTTGAACTTCCGTCTTTGTTTTATTTTATCCAGTCACGTGGTAAAAAAAAGATAAAATATTTCTTTAAAACCTCATTAAAAATAGAAGCTTAAGTTATACATTAAAACACTGATACCATTAGAAAGCTAATTCTTTAATCTTTAAATTGATATAAAAGCCATGTTTGTGAGATAATATTTTCGAAATTTATAGCGGGAAAATGTCGAAATTTCGCTTAAATTTTAATTAATTAAAAATTCGAAAAAAGGGCTCCGAGGTGCACATTCCCGATCTCCAAGGTATACATGTACCAATTTTGGTAGTTATAGGCCCAACGGTCTGGCTTGTAGAGCGCCAACACACACACACTTTCAGTTTTATTATAAGTATAGATTTTTATAAATCAGTCGGTTTTAGTGATTGATTGATGTAGCAACTTTTGTTTAAAATGTCAGCAAAAATATTTTGTAAAATATGTCTCACAGAGCAAAGTATGAAAAAGATCTAATACACATTATTCATCAATGCATTATTTGACTTAAACTACATAAAAAAGATTGTTTATTTCATTTAGACCAAGTTAACAGTACTAAACAATATGTATGCCTATTTCAAATGATTTACAAATTAGCCATTGGGCCTGAATTTGAATGCTAATTCCTGTATAAATGTAATCACGTTTACCGTGAATAAAGATGATTTATTGAATTAATAATTCATATATTGCAAACGATCATAGAATCCTTTGCTTTGTGTTTATTTTTTAGGAGGAAATAGCACATTCAGTACTTATTATATTCTGTCCCGTGCTGAAAATTATAATTTTTTAAGATTTAATTTACAATAATAGTTGATTTTTTAAAAGTCTGAACTTCTGTCAATATGATAGTAACTCGTTGATAAAAGTTAGTTTTTTCCCTTTGATGTGCTCGTGCAGATTCATTTTGTCCGAGATATACTATTGAAAAATATGGTTAAAATATTTCTTTGAAAATTCGTTAAAAAGTAGAAGCTTATATTTTCGGTATTTATAGCAGAAAGACTGCAAATTTCGCTTAATTTTTAATTAATTAAAATTCTAATTAAAAAATCGCACCGAAGTGCACATTTCCGGTGTCAAAGGTATACTCATGCCAAATTTGGCAACCCCAAGTGGTACGGTCTGGCCTGTTGAGCGCCAATACACACACATGTTGAGCTTTATTATAAGTATAGATAGAGACGTTTGCATTTCATCCCAAAGCTTTTATGGATAACGGAGAGTATTTATGGTACTGGATAGTTCCATTTCTTTTTTCTATTCAGTTTTTTTTAATAGCTGTGCGTTTTTTTTTTCTAAGTAGGTAAATTTTTCAATTCGATTTTAATAATTAGTTGAAAAATTTTCTAATTTTCCTTTCAGCATTATTATTATTTCATACAAATGGTCTCCTACTAGTTCACTGGAATTAATGCTCACTGAAATTTTCAATTTAATATGTTATGTTCAATTTTATATGCCTTAATATCCTCTTCCTTAAACCATCTTTACATTTCAAATTTATAGTCATATGATTCATACAAATAAAAAAGCTTTAACCCTTTCTATTCATTGTATTATGCATCTCTAATTTTCCATTAGATCCTTTAAGTGAATTTAAAATGGAAGTGATGAAGCTTCAATAAAGGCGATATACATATGCTAGTCGCCTTTGACGACCATCCGGTTCACCAATCTTAATGCTCTTTAAAATTGTCAGTTAAATACTTTATGCAATGCCTTGTCAGTTAAATACTTTATGTAACTTGTCTTTTAACAGTTGGTTATAAAAATATTTTTAAGGTTCAAATCTTGGTAGTCATATAATTCACTCTTGCAGTTATGAAGACCTTAAACACAAAATGCAGAATGTATTTTTCTAATTATCTGTCAGCTCACCAAAATTTCAGCTTTAAATTAAAGTAAAAATGATTAAACTGCAAATTGATATTAAAACTTTTTTTCCCGAAACCAAGCATTTAAAAAAAACTTTAAGTTTTAAAAAGAGAATTGTTACGTGTACTACAGAATAATTTCAATAATTTATGTAATATTTCAATACTTATTCAATAAAATTTATTAGATCCATCATAAAATTCAATCTTTAGTTTTATTTTCAAGAGGATTTAAATGATGTAAATATTTTATTTCATTTCCGTCAATATACATGATAAAAAAAAAGATTGTCTAAATTTCATGCAGTCATTTTGTTCCTAGGAATCATATTCTGTAAATTATTCTTGACATTCAACTTTAAAATAAATAGACATAAGCCTACTATCAAATTTGACCGACTTAGGAAAATTTGAACAGAATAGTTTATAGCAATCAAATATTTGTCTTAAATAGGTCTGATTTATTTAATTAATAATACTGCAAAAAATCATAAACTTTTCTATATATTTTCTTTTTAGAAAAACATATTTCATATTTCTTTCATTTCATACAGACGCATGCTGAAAACTACATTTTTATATGTATAATTTTCATTAATAGTTTATTTTTAAATTCGCGTAGTTGTCAATCTGATGGCAACATATTGCTAAAAGATAATTTGTTCCCTAACGTGCGCGAGCAGCTAAAATTTTAATTTTATTATTGAAAAATACGATTAAAGTGTTTTTTAATTAATTAAAAGTAGAAATTAAATTTCTTATTTAAAAATTTCCCTCGATTCATCGTAAAATTCAGTTTTTAGTTTTAATTTAAAAAGGATTTAAATGACATAAGTAATATTTTATTTTGAACAATAAAGTTACTTTAAAAAATTTATGAAATCTAAATTATGCAGTCCTTAAAGGTCCTGCAGACCCATATTCTGCGAAATATTTTTGATATTGCAAATTTCAAATGAACTCAAAAAGAATTTTCTATTTTCTATGATCAAATCTGACAGAATTATGAAGTTTTGAACATCACAATTTTAGAACAATCACTGACTGAAATTAAATCTAGCCTTTGAAAGTGCATGTGCTCATCAACTCAGTCTGAGATTTTTGTGGAAAAACATTTTGACGGGGGATATTTTTTGTGGCTCTGATTTGAATAAGTGACTGCAGGAAATATGGTAGAATGAAGTTATGAAAGAGAATAAGACGATATGAGTAGCTAACAATTACTATGGAAAACGAATTCACTTTAATTTATTCTCACATAATGATGGCTTGAGTGGCGAAGAAATATTAACACTTTCAAATTTTAAGCCAACAAATCTTGGATAAATTATGATTGGCGTATTTTTTTAAGACGGTGGACAAAGAGGTAAAACACACACATTTTTATAAGATGATTAATTCAAATTTTCATAACTGATTCAGTTTTAGTCAACATTTACCTTTGGCGACCAGCTGGTTTGTGAAGAATATTGATTACATTTAATTTTCTTTAAATGTAGAAGATGTAACTTCTATGCCCAAGATTCCGTCAAATTATTAGACATTAAAGCCATGTTATTTTAATTGCTTTTTACGCATGCACTCACTTTATTTACAGGAATCTGTAGATCAGTCATATGATATCATGTGTAACAATAAATTAATTTATACTGCTCATTTAATCATATTTATTTTACTTATAGGCGTCCGTTCATGTTAGGTAAAATTCTTTATTTAATGAAGCTCATTTTTTAAAAAAAATTCCAAACATGAGTATCATATGATTTTTTTAATGTTAATCAATCACTATTTGTTTTATGCAAATTTTAGACTTTTTTATTTGACTCTATTGAACATTACGGATAGAAAAAATATTGAAAGGAAACAAAGCTTTTAATGTCACTACACATTTACATCATAAATATACTACAAATAATAGCTTTAGTTATTAGAAGAATTGGAAATAAATATTAAATTTTTTCAATAACATGAAATGTAGAAAAAAAATTTAAAAAAGAATTACATTATAATTTCAAAAAATCTGACACAAGAAAAAGAAAAAACAAAAGCATGCACCACAAAAAATATTCTCTAGCAACATCATAATTAGTAAAAGATTTTTTTTTTTAAATTTCTGAAATTTATTTGTTATTTTCGTTATTTACTCTTTTATCGAAAAAATAAAATCTCTAATTTGATTTCTAATACCATCAGGATTTAACGTTTAAGAATAAAATCCTTATAAATCTTCATTTTAACTGTAGTTTGTAGAAATTTTCGATAAAATGGATTTTTAAAAAAATAAGTAGTGTCTTTTGATTTTTACAAAAACAAAACTATTTTTTATAAAAATTAAAAAATATGGTTATTAATTTATATGTTAAAAATAGGATTAGCTTAAAAAATGTCTAATTTTTTCTTCCATACAAAACTATTAATTAGTTGCAAATTAAAATTTTCATTTAAAAAAAGAATTTCCTGTTAAAAGACAAAATACGCTAGATTTTGATTATCTTCAAAATATGATATGACGTGTTAGCACAATTACAGTCAACCGAATGAATACATTTTTAAAGATATCACATTAAATAAATATTTACATTTTCACAGAAACACATTTTTAATACAATAACGCATAAAAACAGTTTTTTTTCATCTGCGGTAAACAACTGCACAGGCTGTTAAAAACAGGTTTATTGCAGTTATGAAAAAGTTTAAATTGGTTCTTTTATTGCAGAACTGTTGTTTCACTTTGTTTCGTTTTTTATTATTATTATTATTATTATTTTCCTCACTTTTGTCTTTTAATTCTGCCACCAATCTGCAACAGGATCTTAAATGTTTCGCCTATTTCCAACCAATTTTTGTAAGAAAGAGCCGCCACTTGAATTATCAGTAGTAACTTCAGACAGGGGAAGAGGCTTAAAAGATTGAAATGTCTTATTTCCTTTAAGTGGAACTGTAGTTTCACAAATCTGACAACCTTCTCCATTGCAATATTTTTTGCGCAACTTACTGTCCCTTTCAATTTTGTTATTACGTTTTTCACAAGGCGAGGATACAGTATTAGCAGATGACGAATTATCTTTTTCTTTTGCATTGCTACGAACGGATTGACAGTAATTACGACATGCGATTGTAGAGGACATTTCATTTGCAATGACATAAGCTGAAATCTCCGGTATATCGGGCATCAACACAAATATGCTGTCATAAATAAACCGATATATATTACTAGCATCATCGTGTATATTGATTTCTCCAAGCCACGAATCTCCAATCTCATCCGAATAGTCAGGGAGTTCGCTACCGCTTAAATCGCTTTTCCAGCATGTTTTGGTTTCAGCAGCAAATTTCACATTTTTTGGTGCGTTATTAGATAACCGAGTGACATTCTTGAAAACTGGCAAGGAATTCAAAGCAGTGGTGCTCTTTGCGGAAGAACAATCTCTTTCTTGTACGTTACTATGATTAGAATCTGAATCAGAAAGGGAACAAGAAAACGCAACCCCATGATTTTTTTTAGTTTTTGTTATAGATATCTCACTCGGTTTTCTGGCTGGAGTAAGATCTTGATTCTCAACAAGATGAATGTACTCTTTCAAAAGTCTTTCCATCACACTTTTGTGAGCTGAAGCAAGATCAGATTTTTCGTCAATAGTTTTTTCACAATGTGATATCCGAATGTCGCTGCTAATTGTAGACGTTTCACCGTGAAGATTGCCAGATCTATCGTTATTTATGCCAATTTCAGTTTTTGAGAAAGTTTCGTTTTCGATATCAGATGGAAGAATTGTCTTTTGTTTAATCTCGCTGCGCACAGCAAAATTTATTTCTTGGATATTATCACTATCTTCCGTGTTCCTTTCACTGATAGACAAAAATTCCATCGCTGAAACTGTATTCCGCATACTTTCACATAGATTTTCCTGCTGTTCATTTGTTTTTAAATCGACATCGTGTTCATTCGAATGTTTTTCAATGTTATGGTAATTTTTAAGGTTCTTCAGAGTAGATCCAGCTTCTAAATTAATTAAAGTAGCATCTTCAGATAAGGTTTGTTTTGAATATGAGATTTCTTGTAGT
The DNA here is from genome assembly GCA_026543055.1 of Argiope trifasciata. NCBI lineage: Eukaryota > Metazoa > Arthropoda > Arachnida > Araneae > Araneidae > Argiope > Argiope trifasciata. Next base: position 399,190 of record JAPMOQ010043861.1, on the reverse strand, counting down.
TCATTATCTTTCAAATCAGTGTAATTGCTGCATTCACTCGGTTTTACTGTTTCATCATCTTTTTCAAAATTATTCACTGATATTTCACTAGCATTGGATTCTGATTCTTCATCAATTATCACATAAGTATCAGTATCACTGGAATCATCAAGAAATGTAGTGGTATTATGCTTTTGCCCGGACTCTAAGTTTTCTTGTTGTTCACTAACTTTCAAATAAGCATCAACACAACATTTATTCGAAGATTTTTGAGTCTCGTCTTCCTTTTTCAGGTTATTTACAATTTCCTCAGTTTTATTAGAGCCTGGTACTTCATCGATTGATACATATGCTGCATTAGTATCAACACCAGATTCCTTCGAAGATTCTGGAGTCTCATCTTTCTTTTTCAGGTTCTTTACAATTTCCTCAGCTTTATTAGACTCTGGTACTTCATCGACTAATAAATTAGTAGCATTGACATTTTCATTAGCAGCTTGATTCTGAGAAACTTTTTTGGTCATGTCATTTGACAGTGTCATATTGATAGTTTGCAAGTTTGCAGAAATTTCACATTCTCTTTCACTAATGGAAATTTCCGATTGATTTGGATCAGTATTACTGATTTCTTTTTCAAATACAGGAGTTTCAGCACTTTTTCCTTTTGAACTAATGTGCTCTTTTTCACTTGGAATTTCTTTAACAGAAGTATATACATCCTCTTTTATCGATTTAGCTGCTTCCACTTTCTCATCAACCAAATTTGGAATGCGTTGTTTAAGGACTTTTTCCTGATGTAAACTTTCATCAGCTCGAAATTTCCGCTTACCCAGCACCCTACATTCATATGATTTTCGAGTCTCATCTATCACAGATTGCTCTGCTTCAATCGCTACGCGTTTTATAATATTCCAGTGACCTTCCAACGAAACTTCTTTTATTTTTAGTGCAGTTTTAACAATCCATTCCACTAGTTTTTTATTTACATCATACTGAAGGTCATGGGCATTCTGCAGAACTAATTCCTGTTTAAGATCTTGTTGTAAGAGTTCATATAAAATGTTACTTCTTTCAGTCCCTCTTAAAGCAAATAAATATTTTTTAAATACTTTGAAATAAAAATAATAGCCTAAGCGGAAGCCTGGTTTATCTTTTACTGACGTGATTTCTCCATTTTTGAAACGAATTAATAAAGCTCTGTTTGATCTTTCTTCCATATGTTTACCAATCATCTCCACTTCACTTGCTCTGTCCTCTTTTTCGAATAGTTCCTTTGTTGAATCATTCTCTAATTTGCTAACGTGGCCTTGAGTATAGCATGCTCTAGGTTTCTGTTCACTTCGTTTATTTTCCGGCCTGAATTTTCGAGATATGTGTGCTTCTGAATCAATTTTATTCTTTTCTGTTTCGCCCTGCTTCGTTAATAAAGCATTTAATGGTGCATTAACGGTCCCTCTATATACTTTTGAAATAGAAGGCAGATCGCATTCTACTTTCTCTTCTCTCTCTCGCACTCTACTTCCTCTTGTTATTTCCACCGTTTTTTTCCGCAACTGAGATTCCGACAACCTTTCTAACAAAACGTGGCAGTGCTTCGTAAATGGTATTTCTTCTTCTTTGGAGTCAGCTTTATTCACTATAGCGTTTATCGGTTTCACTGGCGATATAATCGGCGAAGCACTTCGATTTCCTTTGGAAGTAGAAGGCGAATGGAGCTCTTCCTCTTTCCCATCCGCTGGTTTCGTGGTTTTATCTTCTAACAACTCGGAACCAGGTAACTTTTGGAGCAAAACACGGCAATCCTCAGCAGGTAGCATTTCTTCTTCGAAATTGTTCCTCTTCCTTTTCGAAATAGTATTTATTTTTTTAAGACTCATAATTTTTCTTAAAGTATATTTCCAGTTAGCTGTATAATTTCCTTGATAAGAAATTCGAATGAAATCTGAAAAAGTAGTTTATAAAAACGAATTAATATCTATAAACCATTATAATCATTCGATAAAACTAATTTCAGCTAAAACAGTTTTGAAATATTTTGTTATTAAATTTATATGATTTAATAGCATAAAATTTCAAAGAAACACTACCACAGAAAACACTTACAAGTACAAAACATAGCAAAAATTTTGTAATATTTTTAAGCTGTTCAACTAGAATAAAAATCTTAACAAATGCCCTCGCACTCTGTATATCTTGAACTTATGTTTTCGAAATCCTACTGTTAAGCAAATCGCTACTGTAGCTGCGGTTTAATCATCAACAGAAATTGTTTCGTGAAACTATGTATTTCAAAATGCTGTTTGGAATGTTGTTTTTTTCCCCTTATATATTCGTAACGCCGTAGCCTTTCATCTGATTTCCGTAGCAACTATGGAAATTACGAAGCTATTGGAAAGTATGTCTTTTGCAAGTCAATGTATACAAATAAATATTAATAAAATTAATTTTCTTTTTTATTTCCATACGACAATTACGAAAGATTAATTTTTATTGTGAATCTAGCATTTTTGTTACATATGTCGTGTCATCCTTGGCAAATTTTTTGGCGATCAATCTCTGACAAGGGTTTAAAAATACCCGAAAATCGAATTAGTTTTTTTGACATGCTTTGACCAACCGATTGAAACTATGATTAGACTCAAAACTGCATACAAGATCTCATATTTAATTTCTTATTTATTTAAGTCATTGCATTTTTGAACTACTACGTTTATGTATTTCTGAAAGTACAGACCAACTGATGGTCTGTCCTTTGTTGATTTTGGCACAAAATTTGACAGATGATTGCACTATTGATGTTAAATCTGTGTACCGAATCATATCTACCCAGCTCTCTTCATTTTGTAATTATCTTGTTAGTTTATATTCGAACAGCCGTACTTCTTCTCAACAGATTTTACTCAAAAGTTGATAGAAATCTGTAAATTTTGTGCAAAATACATCTCAAAGTGGTTTGAGTTACCTTTGTCCCTGATAGATAGACGGATATTTTTCAAAAACGTACTTTTCGAACTCAAAGTGTGGAAATTCGTCAAATACTTGAAATCCCTCTATCTTTTTTTGCATGATTACAATACTTTTCTTACACTACGAACACAAGAAAATAAAAATTCTGGCAAAAAAGAAGGGGAGGAGAAAATGATATATATATATATATATATATCTATTTGTCAATATAAATATTAAATAACGTATCCACTGACATTTCGACGAAATAGTAAAAAATTAAACAGACTGCGAGGTTTTTATCTATGAATTAGCTGCTTTACCTGCAGTTCCATTTGCATCTAACTGCTCTATACTTAAGTAAGTAAAGGCGGAACACATACTTTTAACTTGCAAAGGTTTTCTTATCAATCTCGCACAATTTTAATCTAATTAATTACCATTCTAAAAAATATGGATAAAAAAAGTTTAGTGTCAGCATTTGGTATTATATGTAAACATTTCTTTGCGAATTCCCCATCTAGAATATGGCAGTATATAAATGGCCATGAGAGAAAAATTGAGTTTCACAGTAGTGTTTTCAAGAGATTAAATGATTAACAAAATTAAGAGAAGACATTTTAAAGACTATTTGAATCAGATACTTAATTATTTTTTTCTTTCTCTCTTCTGTCCTTTCTCGTTCAGGTAGCACAGAACACATATGGAACACGTAGGTGTCCTTCCACCGAATGATATAAGGGCTAAATCGAGTATGCCCAATACAGAGAAAAAATAATCTTACATACAGGGAGAACTGATCACAAATCAAAAACAGTTTAATAAAATGTAATTTATTCTGGATCTGCAGATTGCATGTCTCTTGCTACAGAGAAAAAAATTTGAATTGCAGTTAATTTCTTTACATCACTACAAGTTATTCTGCACTGTAAAAATAGTACCAGTTTTTTCAGCCTAATATTCCTGCTCACTACCAATAATTCTCAGCGAATAAAATAAATGTTAAAACCCCTATATTAGAAAGTTATTAGAAATCTCATGATTTCAACAGTAAAACGGATCTAAAGATTCCAACATAGCTCAAAGTTTCAAAAATGAGAGAGGGTTTCCAAAGGATTCATACTATCTGTATGCCGTCGTCCTGGCATTGGGGTAGCACGTTTTCTCTGTGATCTGGGCATCCCGGTTCGGGCATAGTTGTTCTTCTGTGTTCTATCTATGAGGTGTGCGAATGTGCCCAAACGGAACTGTAAAAAGGGGTTGTGCAATCGAATTTGACGCATGAAGTAGCTAAATAGTACTCTTGGTTCTCTTGAAATACGAGACGTTCACAGAGCTTAAATCATTGACAGATCTGTCAGCGGATTCATAAAGTGTCATAGGAAAACATGTTGCATACCTTGGAGATTAAGAATGTGCATCTTGGAGCGATTTTTTAAATTTTTTATTAGAATTTTAATTAATTATAAATTAAGTGAAATTTTGGCGTTCGTTTTTGATAACTTCTGAAAATATCATTGCACAAATATGATTTTTACATCAAATTAAATTTCTATTTTTAGTGAATTTTTAAATAAATATTTTAACCATATTCTTCAACAATTCATTTCTCATAAAATAAAAATAAAATTTAATCTGCACTACTGCATTTCGCGTGCATGGGCAAAAAATTATCTTGTATCAATGTGTTGCCACCACATTGATAAAAGCTCAAATTCAAATGCAAACTGTAACTGAGATTTAAATCTTCGAAAGTGCACATTTCAGCATGTAGGTGTATAAAATGAAATGTGTATGAATTTTGATGTTTTTTGAAAAGTAAATGCAAGAAAATGTTTTCTATGATCTTTTCCTATACCAATATTACTAATTCGATGAAACAGTTTTATTTAAGGTACATAAGGTTTGATACCTACAAGATATTCACTCCAATTGGAATCCAACAGCTAATTTGTAAACTTTTAGTAATAGACTTGCATCTGCTAACTAATGGTCTAAGCGAAATAAATATTATATTGTGCGTAAATTGAGACAACAAATGCCAATAAATTAAGAATCTAAAATTTTTACATATACCATCTGGCCTGTGAATCATATTTCACAAAATATTCTTGGAAAACGCTAATAAAAAAATTTTACTCCAGTCAACAAAACCAATCATTAAAGCTGATCGATTTATAAAAAATTCAATATAACAACTCCATAAAAATGGGTTTTTTTAAATCACTTCATAGACCGTCTAAAGAAAAGCCAATACTCTCTCAGTTTTAGCAAGAGCAATTGGTCCAGATTATAAAAATGTTCATTGCTCTAATATTTTAATATTCAAAACCTAATAAATCGGTCAGATTTGATGTTAGAAGATAGAAACATTTATTTATTTAGAAATTGGAATCGCAGGAATATTTTGCAGATTAGGATTCTATAAAATTGTTTGAAATTTAAACTCCATAATTGTTTGATATATATTTATAAACTGAAAAAAGTTATTATTATTGATAGTAATTGAAGTAAAAATTTAATTTTACCAAGAATCCATGAAATTTTTGTTGAATAATTCTTTGAGACATAAGATTTCAATGCTGAATGGTTCTGCTTTTAGTTCTCATATTTCTTTTTTTAAAAAGACAAGATTGGCTTTAGTAAGAATCTTTATATTAATTGCAGTTTCATCACTTTCACTTTAATTTAAAATTGAATTTTACGGTCGCTGATAAAAAAGAGAAAGAGAGAGTGTGTAGTACAATGATCAGAACGGCTTAAGGCCTACATAAGAGTGTCAGTAACTTTACGGCTATTAGAATTTGAAGTTAAAAAATATTTTGCTGAAAAACCTATTATGAGACCAAGTTCTATATATTACTAGCCGCATTTGGCGAGCAACCGGGTCACAAATTAATGTTCACTTAAAAGGTTCAATTAATATCTTATGTAATTGTTTTCATAATAATAAATTATTCAGCAAAATATTTTTAAGCTTCAAATTTCGATAGTCATATTATTTACTTAAGTAGACCTGCAGCCGTTTTTTTTTTCATTGTATTATGCGTTTCACACTAATTTTTCTCAAAATTCAATTTTAAATTAAAGAAACTGGAAATAATGAAAACTACAATGAATATAAAGATGCAATTTAGTGAATCACAGCTTGTCTTTAGAAAAATTTGAGAACTGAAAGCAGAGTTGTTCGACATTGAAGTCTTATGTTTTCATAATTTATAACTCAAAGAATTATTCAACGAAAATTTCATGAATTTAATGAAATATTCAGTTTTTATTTTTATTTTTAAAAGGATATAAAGGCTTTTAATAATATTTTATTTATATATTTTTTCAATTTATAAATCTATTTCAAAAAATTGGAAGTCTTTTGGTCCTAAGGTATCATATTCAGCAAAATATACTAAAATAAACTTCTCTTTTCTGCATTCATATTTGACTGATTTATTAAGTTCTGAATATTACAATATTAGAACAATCAGCATTTTCGTAATCTAAGCCAATCGCTCTTGAGAAGCTCTGGGAGATAAGTGGCTTCTTAGAAACGGTCGATGAAATGATCTAAAACCGACCGTTTTTATAGAATAGTTGTATTGAAATTTTTATAACTTGGTCTGCTTTAGTGATTGACTTAAGTGCAACAATTTTATTTAAAATATTAGCGTCACAAGAATATTATTTAAAATATTAACGTCACAAGAATATTATTTAAAATATTAGCGTCACAAGAATATTATTTAAAATATTAGCGTCACAAGAATATTTTGTTAAAACGACGCACAGTGTACAGGGTATATGTAAAAATTTAAAATTCGTAATTAATCAGCATTTAGTGACTAAATTATATAAAATATAATTATTTATTTAATTTAGACCAATTTTTAACAGATATATGTCTGTTACTAATGATTTACAAATTAACTGTTAGGCTCCTACACTGATGGAAAAAAAAATCCCAACACCAAGAAAAAATCATTGTACAGTAATGAAATTTTAGGAATACATTTCTCTAGGTAACATATTTAATCGATTAAAGTTTCAAGATCACAGGTAGAGCCATTGGCGAGAAGAGCCATTTCAAATGTGAAATGTTGGTACATTAGTAACCGGTGTAACCGCCAGAATTTAGAATGCAAGCATGCAAACGTGTATGCATTGTGTCGTACAGGTGTCGGATATCAGTTTGTGGGATGGAGTTCCATGCCTGTTGCACATGGGCGGTCAGTGCTGGTTGTAGATGACGCTGGAGTTATCATCCAATGATGTCCCATACGTGCTCGATTGGAGAAAGATCTGGTGATCTAGGAGGCCAAGGCAACATGTCGATACTCTGTAGAGCATGTTGGATTACAACAGCGGTATGAGGGTGAGCATTATCCTGTTGGAAAACACACCCTTGAATGTTGTTCATGAATGGCAGCACAATAAGTTGTATCACTAGACTGACGTACAAATTTGCAGTCAGGGTGCGTGGGATAACCACGAGAGTCCTTTTACTGTCATACGAAATTGCTCCCCAAACCATAACTCCAGGAGTAGGCCCTGTGTGTCTAGGCCGCAGACAGGTCACTCGCAGGCGTTCACCTGGCTTTCATCAGAAAACACAACAAATCTCCACTCCGTCCTCCAATGAGCTTTAGCTTGACACCACTCACGTCGCAAACGGCAGTGGTTTGGAGTCAGTGGAATGCACTGTACAGGGCGTCTGGCTCGGAGCTGTCCTTCAAGTAACCGATTTGTAACAGTTCGTTGCAACTGTACAAACTGTAGCTCGAATTTCAACTGTACCAACTGTAGCTCGAATTTCAACTGTACCAACTGTAGCTCGAATTTCAGCTGCAGACGCAGTACGATTAGCCACAGCCATAAGCCAAATACGACGGTCTTCCCTCTCAGTAGTACCACGTGGCCGCCAGGAACCTGGTCTTCTTGAGGCAGTACCTTCCCTTGACCACTGCCGCCAATACTCATGCACAGTGGATACATTCCTGCCAAGTCTTTCAGCAATATCGCGGAAAGAAAACCCCCCTTCTCGTAGCCCTAGAACACGACCTCGTTCAAACTCAGTGAGCTGTTGATAATGGCTACTTCGTCTTCTCAGAGGCATCCTTGACTAACATTAACCCACTACGTCAAATCTCAACTGTAAATAACGATCATGAACCTTACAGCGCTTATTTAAAGCAAACTTCATTTGCATGTTCATAGTGTCGCTACTAGCGCCACACTTACGCGCGTAGCTCGAAGTTTGAATCTACGTCATCTTTGAGATGTATAAACACGCCTACCAAATTTCGTTTATCTAGCACAGCTCCTTCCTAGTGTTGGGATTTTTTTTCCATCTGTGTATATCATAAAGAAATTTAGATTCAATTAGTCGAAGAAATGAGATTTAAAAGGAAACTGAATTACATGCTCTGAATGAAAAATCTTAGCAGGAATTTGCATTAAGGTGCTGAATTAGACCATAAAGTTACTGAAACTTCATAATTTTCAGGTTATCCTTAAGATTAGAATATTTTATTCCTCTGGGGAAATAATTTTACAGATATAATGAGAATACTCTCTACGTAAGCAAAGAAATTGAGGAATGAGAGCTCAATTTTAGGCCATTAAGTATATAAATAATTGGTACCAAATTCCTTATTTTAACGTTAATAAACTTATTGAAAGGTATTAAATTTTATTTATTTACAAACGAAAACTGCTGGTAAAGAGTAAAAAATTTATACAATCCTGCAATTAATCGTCTTGCAGTAAAATTTTACATCGCTTGTGTGGGGGAAAAAAGCATTAATTTTTTAAAAGGAGACAAAATTTGATAATTAAAATAGTCTGATCAGAATATAAATTTAATATTTAGTCAACTATGATTTTACGACCACTGAAGCTCGTGCTACATTAAAGATGGATTCATATGAGGCTTACTATTGCCCGCAATCGTTGTCTCTCTGCTGTTGTCCCGGCATTGTCCTCGTTGAACAGTTGAGACAACGTAATCAACGTCTGTCCCAACGGGACAATTATTTGCCATTGTCCTCTTATGATCACATGATTTTCCGGAAGTAGACGTGATCTTCTATTGCACGCAATAATTAGCCTCGTATGAACCCACCTTAAGAGTAGATATATAAACAAAAATAAATTTAATATACGATTCCTCAGAAAGTGGTTTTTAAAAATTGGTCATGGAATTCTTGCAATTTTTGTGAATGTGTTGAAAATTGTTTCAGGTATGCGCATAATCTTTTGTATGCCGACATTTTGATACGCCAGTTTTGTTACGATGGAAAATTTTTAATATGTTAATAATTAATTTTTTTTCTAACATTCACATTTAAAATTTCATAAAAAATATTAATGTGTTTTTATCTACGTTTATTTCATGATTTTTTAAACTACCGTCATTTCTGAATGAGTTGAAAAGTTTTCTGGGTTATGGAATAGTTCCAGAAGTATGAAAAAATCATAAGACACATAAGGGAAATAACATTTTTCAAAATCCTAGAACTCTCAAAATTACCCTCAGAATTCCATAAAATTTTAGAGATTTAATTTCGTGACAACAAATATTTTAGGGGGAAAAAATCATTATGGATATATAAGAAGAAAAAAATTCGCAGTGATAGTTGATCAATTTTTCAAAAATTGGAACAAATTTGTTCCCTTGAGTCATTTTAATTAACACCAAATTTGTGAAGATGCAATAATAAATAAGAAAAAGTCACAGAAATCTTTTTTGACGACTGTGCATTACATTTTTGCAATTTTTACTCCTAAGCTCTAAGTATGTGCAAAATGGCTCATCTTGTTTTCATCTTATTAAAATAGCGAGCAACCAATCAATAATATAGAAAAATACTATATTCAACTTATTGCTCAGTCATTAGCTCCATTTCTAATTTCTTGAAAAATTAGAAAATAAATATTTTATAAGAAAATTGCGTGTGTGTTTTCTGGTATCAAGCTAGAAAATATTTCAAATCATGAAAAATAATTAAATAAAATATGCAATTTTTTTAAAAATATAAGTGATACTATGTTGTTTTGACTTCAGGTTTTTAAAGCGATTTGTTGGCAACAAACTGAACCTCCAAATTGGTCATTTATCCTTTTTTTTTAAAATTTTAATTTCGAGTTGGCTTTCACTGTATAGCTTTTGAAATATATCATATGCTAATGTAGTCTGTCCATGACAAGAACTCTGGTAGACGATCGTCTACATTTACGGAAGGCGTTATAGACACAGGTTACTATGGGAAGAGTTCATTTCGCAGAGGTAGAAATTCCTTCAAGTTTCTTACGTTGGCACGTTTAGCGCCAAACTGGCGGTATTATGTATTATTGCATTTGTAACCATACTGTAACTGTTTCCTCGGCCCTCTATCGGCCGTTGCCATGAACAATCAATCCATGTCTTGGAAGCGAGTGTAAAGCATGATGTAATCCCCGAGTATTATTTTAATTCTTATATGTTAAATGTTATTGTCCTAAATAGTTTTGTCCCCTTGTAAATCATGTCCTTTAATGTCATTAAATGTATCTTTAACTAAATTGGTATGATTTATTAATTTTAATAGTCTATCCTGACATAATAATTAAAATTTGGCGCCCTTTCGGTCACACATTCAATTTTTGAAAAAATATTTTTTTTAAATTCACAAAGGTGAAAATCATTTGCGTACTCGGAATATTGAAAATATCTGATATTCTTGTCTTAAATATACAAAGAATAAAGCAAATAAAATAGAAAAACTGAATAATTATTTGTAGGTTTGCAACTATTGCACAATAAAAAATTAAGAAGTAAAATCATGCATGATGAAAAATTAATCGTCCTCCTTTCGATTGTTTTAAATTTATGTTATTAATATCAAATACTCCTCAACAAATGTGTCTAATTTAACATAACATAATTAATAGTAATTATTTCATAATTTTTATAAAAAGTTGCTTTTAATCTGTTATAAAGTAAAATTTTCATAGTTACATAGGCTTGGAACGTTTCCAGATTTATATTTATTTTTCCGATATATACACTATTTCCCGAAACACAGAATTAACGATTACCATACTATTAATTTTTAGATTTAAAAAAAATCAAACATTGATTTGAACTTACTTTCAACATACAAAAGCTTTCTACAGTGTAATTAATTTTGCAAAGTGTAAACGTAAAAGTACTTTGAATTTGAAGTAACTCAAGTGTTTATTCAGGCACGTGCCAAATGTCCCGGACTTAAAGGAGCCCATCTCAAATAAACCCAACATCGATTTACCAGTAAATTAGTACATTTATTTAGTTCATTATTCCACGAAAAACACGGTAAAAGTTTGTTTTTGTATTCTGGATTACCATTTATTCGTTTCTCTTGACTTGAAAAAGAAATAATTATTTCAAGGAAAACCTTTTTTTCACGAACTGTCAATTTAAATAATAGAGTGATAAATGAGCTTTTCTTTTCAATGTCTATCAGTAGTCATGAGCTCGAAGCAATAAAGGATCCACAAATTCCTGCATGCATTTTATCATTTCGGTGTTGAAAATTCTTCACTCCTTATGACCTTCACATTTCTATTCAAAACCCATCAATGCCGTTTAAGAATATTTATGTCACCGCTTTATTATTACAATTAGTGCCCCTGTGTAGAAGAAATCCCGTTAAATACTTGTTAATAAATTTTTAGATTCTTGAAATCATAACTACAAAGGAAAGCTATTCAAACAACAGAAAGGTGAGAAAACAAGTCTGAATACTAATTGTCTATTTTTTTTATTGAAAAAGAAAGAAAGAAAAGAAATGTGCTACCTATAATATATCTTCTTACCTTTACATAGTTGAATAATATTTCGCATTAAAAATTTAATAGAATTACTTCTTAACAATTGCATATGTTTATTCAATTCCAGAAAATCAATTAAGTCTTTTTAATCTATAAATATTTTTATATAGATTTCTATAATCATTTTTTAATTGCAAAGCAATTTCAAAGTTCTTTTCGGCTGATGGAAGAGCAATTTTCAAAGATTTAGTTGCAGCTCCTTCGGAGCAAAACTCTGCACAATTTTGCGTGTTTGTAATTTTAGTCACCCCTTTCTTAAAGCAAAAAGGCATTCTATAAGATGTCAAGATTTAAGAGGGCAAACAAAAAAAAATGAATAATGAAATGCAGTTAATATTAACCAAAAAAATAAAGTATTAATAAAATATGGAAGAAGTAAGCTAAGCGAATATAAAGATCGTGCTACAGCGACTAAAGCGAGAAGACGAATGAGCAACAAGTTTTTATCGCTTCAGATTGACGCCAAGTAAAAGAATAATCCCTCAGACTTCCGTCCGATTCCACCCTTTCAAAATGGATCTTCCCTACCTAAGCCTGTTTCTATAACGCTTACCGTAAACATAACGATCATCTAGCTCTTGTAGTGGACACAGGTTTATTTTGGAATCGGCTTTCACGATGTAGCTTTTGAATTATCTATCATAAACTGTGGTAGTTTTTCCCTAGAAAAATCACAGAGTTATTGCCTAATTCGAGCAACTTCTTTAAAAAAATAAGCCAAACAAATTAAAATATTGTTTGTATAATCGATAAACATTATTGGTTCGGGGATAATTTTAACTAACAAGGTTATTAGAAAATAATGCAATATGAATACTTGGAAATGAAATAATGGCATACTTGAAAGCTGAATTTAATAAAGATTTTAAAATGATTACATAACTTTTAGTATTACACTATTAAAAAATTATAAGCAGAAAGTCACACTGAGGATATTCCATATGATTTAAAGATATTTTAAAATGTAAGTCAGAAAAAAGTAACAGCAAAAAATTACACTTTGCTTAATAAATCCCTCTCTTCTAATAATCTTTTTTTTCCCATGCAAAAATACATCAGAACTACTAATGATTTTTTTACTCATGTTAAAAAAGAAAATGGGAGGCATTTTAAAAGCACATTTCCATTCACTTTTTATTTTAAGAGCTGATTATATCAACAAAATTCGAATATATCTGAAACAAAAGTGCACATAAGTACATTATGAAATAATTATATGTATCAATCAGCTAAAATTTATGCAGATCAATTATTCCTTCATTTAGTATGACAAGTGTATTTAACAAATGTTTTCAATATAAGATATAAATTTAATAGAATTATATTATAACAAAAATAATAAATATCAGCAAGATTCATTATAACTTCATGGAGAAAAGTTCAAATAATTTGTTAGTGGATGGCTTAGTATGTCACCATATTTGAAAATGGCTTTCCAGCATCAGACATAATTTTAGAAACAGTTTTAATTAAATTAGTGTTTTTTCTACATTTCAAGCTTAGTATATCAACTTTTGCTTAGTATATCAACTTTTGCATGTGGTCAAACAGACATTCATCTTTTGACACACATTTTAAAATATATTTCCAACATCAGATATTATTTTGCAAACTGTTTTAAAATATTTGTTCTTAAAATATATTCCTTCTGCATCTCGCTTTTAAGCTTATCAACTTTGCATGCTCTCAATCACACATCCTTTTGATATTAGCAATGAAAGTTATTGTTCACATTTTCTTCTTTTTAATCCTGTAATATATCAATACAAATATGAGAGGTTTTCAATACAAATAAACAACATATATTTAGCTAATTCAAACAGCTTACAAAAAAGAAAAATATTATAATACTTTTAAAATAAAAAGTGTGTGTGTGTTAACTTGTGTTTTTACTAAGGAATATCTTGCTCATATCAATTAATTTTAATTTAATGAAAATCTAATGAATCAAAAAGATTGTAGATAAAACAACCACGAAATATCAAAGAAATCAGAATACAGCTAAAATGATCAGCAAAGCTTAAAACAAGAATTAAGAGAATAAAATTATATATATATATATTACAATACAAGTAGGAATTATTTATATAGCAAGAGTATAAAGTTATTTTGGCTAAGTATGATAAATTATAATGGATATGAATATAAAAGTCTTGAATAAATTGTAAGTTAATTTGCTAGTGACTTAATGTGAACTGTGTAGAAAGTGTTTTTAAATTCTAAGCCTAATTTCTTATACTAAATAAAATTAGATTAATCTAATAGTTAAAACGATAAATTCAAAGATAAACATACAGTTTTGACACTCTTCCAATTTTTTCTCTTTTCTTCTAGCCTCCCACTTTCAACTCCCTCTTCTGTAAGAAAAAATTATAATGCATTAATTTGAAATAAATAAAGAAATATACATATAATAAAAAACATAATTTCCAATCTTAAGAAAAACTTTTATGATCAAATTCTGAATTAAGGGACTATTTAATAAATTATAAATTAGGCAGAAGCATCAGGCTATCTTACTATATGTTAATATGGATATTGGGTATCTCTAAATTTGGATATGAATTTGACTGTCATACTGTACATATGCATTTGAAAATTTCAATAAATATAACTTTCAGTGGAAACCATTACTAAATTGTGACAGAATGAAATGAAATTTTCTGCATCTTGTTTATTAATTAATAAAAAATAATGCAATTTTTCAATTATGATTGAAATAGAGAATAAAATTATTCAGATTTGAATTAGTGACTGCAAAAAGTGACAATATTTATATTCATGTTTTATTTATTACTTTAATTTAATTCATAATAAAATGTCATGTTAAACTAATTAAAAGCAGTAACCAAGTTCCAATTTTGTTATCAAGCATCCTTACAGATAATATCTACATTATTATTATTGTTATTGTAAAATACTGATGCATTTTTACCATTTAAATTGATTATTGACAAACTATTGCATCTGTCATAATTCTTTGTGTGAACACTAAAATTCTGTTTCACAAAGTTAACATATTATGTATTAAATATAATTGAAATTAAATGTCCCTTTTGTTCTTTATTCGGATAAGTCTCCAATGAAAAAAATCATTAAGTTCCTAAAGCTGTTTTAACAATTTGTTTAATCTTTTAATAAGAGAAACTTCTTAAAGGTTTTCTTCACTCTCATTACTGTTATCAACAGCTGATGTTTAATTATTATCAAATTCTTTATTAGCAATTTATTCTTTTTATTTCTACTGCAATATCTGAAAACCTCTCTATGTCAACTGTTTTTGCAATTTGAACTTCTTAGACTTTAACAGTGTAAACCTTATAACCTATGAAAGAAGAAATGCTAATGTTGGGCAACAATTAGTGCCAAGTAGCTTTCTAGACATCCATAATGAGTAAAATTTTGCTATATAGAGAATTTAGTAATTGTTTAAATTATTATCTGCAAACTAGTATCAAAATATTTGAAAAAATTTCAATATTTGATACTAAAACATTCTAATACCAGGTTAGAAAGAATGAAACAAGTAGCAAAACAGAAGAGATAGTTTTTCATATGACAATATTGCATGGTATGTGTATAGAATATTTTAATTGCAATTCATACATCTCAGAATGAAATAAAAAAGAAATCAGATATTGCATTAAGATTAAATTACTTCATGTAAATCTTTACTTTTGAAATAATTAGACTAAAACAGAACAAGAATATGTCACAGAGCCAATATGGCATAAATATGTGCAACGGTAAAAACCAATAGTATTACTTATTAAGAAAACAAAAATAATCTTTGTCCTTTCATTTGACATGCAATCATGAGAAGTTATTATTATGAATGTATATATCAAGCACATTTTTTTTAAATTTCACATTTAAAATTTCTAACAATTTTTTTTCTTCTTTTTAACACACCGAGATAATAGACAGTTTACCATAGGAGCTTTATTTTGTCATTGTTCTTAAAATTATCAACCCTTTATAGATAACTTTTTAAAATTTACAATATTACATTAAATTCATAAGTTCAACCTGAAATATATCATGTTGCTTCATTATGAATATTGATTGATATGATTTTATAAAAAACACAAAGAAATATATTTGTTTCCAATAATTATTTACCACTAAATCGGAAAGTAACAATTTCAAAGTTACAAGTATAATGTAAACAAAAATTTCATGCAAAAAATCTTAACATTCCAATAAGGATTTTGTATGTTTGCATTAATAAAACAAGACAGATTTTAAATCTGCCCATTAAATGTGGCTAATATTCTGGAAAATGAGTTTTCAACAAAAATATTGATTATAAGAGAAAATAAAAATAAGTCAACCAAAACATAATGTTCTATAAACATAATACAGAGGGAAAGAAAAGAAAAAAGAAAAGAGAAGAAAAAATTTTTTATAGTGTATTGCCCGTATAGATTTTTTACTTGATAGAGTACATAAAAATACTAAAGCAAGCAATAAAACTAGCCATAAAATAAGTCAGGAGTTAAACATAAATTGACATTTAATAATATGTCAAGAAATAATTCATGATCATTACAAAAAAAAATTAGGATCAACACCTTCATTCAATTAATTTCATGGATATTATGTTCGGAAAAAAATTTCAATAGTAAGATTAAACATTTGGAAACATGAATAAGAGCTTTGTATGAATCAGGGTAACAGGTACTCTTCAAAAAAAAAATCATTTTGAAAATTTAAATTATTAAACAAAACTTATTGTTACAAAACATTAAAATTCTTATATTATATATATATATATATATATATATATATATATATATATAAAGAATTCGTAAAAAATGAACATTGTTAATATATAAGAATATCATAATATATTTAAGCCATCATGAAAAATATATTGATCTGATCAAGTTGGCCAAATGAGAACAAAAAAATCGCCATCTTGGATAAAACGAAACTATTTAGAGAATACCGCACAGTGAAGACGCAACTATTTCCACTGTGATGAAGAACGCGTCCATCTTGGATGGGATACAAGAAATGGCTTTTAGTGTCACAATAAAAAACTGTCAAAAATATACTAGGTCAATGATTGCTTTTAAAAAATTCAGTTTGCGGAAAGAACGGGACGTATTTTACAAATGTAGGAAAAGGTTCCTTTATTACTGTTCTAAATAATTTTACCATTAATATGATTCGGAACACTTCAGCTTATGCAAATATTCTACATTGAAGAATAGAAGAAATTTAGCGACTTCTGATAGGTTTGACAAGAATATTTTTTTTGCCTTGGCGAGAAAGCTGGCATTCGTTTCCCATGTTTTACCACTTGATTATTTTAAATTTAAACAGTCAAATAAGTTGGCTTCTGAACATCATAAAAAGAATAAAAGAGTTTTTTTTTAAAATGTATTTTAAAATTTTAGATTCCAATTATAAAAGCTAATGGATTTGAAAATTAAAGTAGATATATTTAAATTGTACTTACCTATTTTACAGACACTGTTCTTCAAAAATACTTAATGTAGTAAAAAAATGAGAAGATATTCTAACCAATGATAACTGATCAGATAGCATTAACAACAACTTAGCATCTTCTCAACAGGCGGTAAATTTTAGCTCTAATAAAAAGGCTGCATACTCTGTTTGGATTCGAGGCTAAACAAAGAACAACTGTGGTGGGTAAGTGCAGATCGGTCGTAGACTGATAACGGGGCTATACAGATTACAGATCGATATGTAAAAATAGACGGCGAGTTGTTGTGACTCCTACTCCAGACAAAACAACGTGAATCTGCAAGTTTTAACCGACTGCGCATGACGATTCTCAGAACTAAATATCTTCCTAACGTTGAGTAGACGTTATGCGGCTCTTGTGCATTCGCTCTAGCAAATAGTTCCATTCTCTTTTATTTTTTTTACTGAGAGTAATGCAGCTTTGTGTTATTATTTTTTTAAAATTAAGATTCATTTAATTAATAATATTAATAAAATTTTAAAAAACATAAATTAAGTAATATGCAAAATTTGAAATAAAAAGTGCATCGTTTATTTGTTGAGTTTCATATTAGTCGCAGGTCTTATTAATTAGTAACTGAATTGCTTATATAATTTAAAAAATCATAAAAATAAATTACTATTTTAGTAATTCTTAGTTCAATTATTTTTTTTAATTATTTTTAAATAATATCACTATATTTTAAATAGTTGATATTATTCGTGTAGTCGTGTATTATTCCTTAAAATGTATTGAATCATTTTTCCCTTTATTATTGACTAGCCGCCTTTGGCGACCAGCTGGTTCGCCATGAGTAAAGCGTTCTAAAATTTTCGATTAAATCACATATTCATTAGCCTTGAAGTAATTCCGGGCATTGATTGACCTGAAATTAATATTTTCTTTAAGATGATGGACGGAAAGTTCTAAAAGTACACCTTTTCCTAGTAATATTCTTTAATTTTATAAATCAGTCAGTTTTAACCATCGGTTATGCTTCCAAAATATTAAAAAAAAAAAAATTCGATGATGTTGCCAAAATATTAAATATGTTTTTTTAAAGAAAGCGAGAAAGGGGAAAAAAGTATTAAATTAATGATACAGATATTGCAAACGATTACATAAATATGCCATTAAGTCCGGATTTCAAAGCATATCCTGTCTAAATTCAATCAGGTTTACCGTAAATAAAGAAGATTTATTGAGTTAATGATATAGATATTGCAAACGATTGTAGAACCTTTGCTTTGCATTTATTTTTAAAGGAAAATATCACATTTTATATTTCTTTTATTTTATCCAGTCACGTGCTGAAAGTTGCATTTCTGTAGATTTATTTTGCGATGATAATTTTTTTTTATTTGAACTTCCGGTATTCTTTTATTTTATCCAGTCACGTGCTAAAAACATGGTTAAAATATTTCTTTAAAAATTCGTTAAAAATAGAAGCTTACGTTATAAATTAAAAAATCAGATACCGTTAGAAAGCTAATTTTTTTTATCTTTAAATGGATATAAAAATCATGTTTGTGCTATAATATTTTCTGAAGTTATAGCGGAAAAACGTCGAAATTTCGCTTAAATTTTAATTAACTCAAATTCTAATTAAAAATTCGAAAAAAGGGCTCCGAGGTGCACATTCCCGACCTCCAAGGTATATGTGTACCAAATTTGGTAGCTGTAGGTCTAACGGTTTGGCCTGTAGAGCGCCAACACACACACATTTAACATTTAAAAAAAAACATTTTTAATACAGTTACAAATACAATGAATATTTTCAAAAGAATGGGAAAGTATAATACGAATAACTTCCTGCAAAAATTACAAAAGAAAAATGCAAAATTATGCTTACATTATTCCTATTCCTAGACAATTTTCAGACTTTACTTTTTTTTCCTTATGATGATATTTTAGTGAGTTTCTTTACAAAAAATAGTTTGAAAGATTCAGAAAACGGGCGAAGTTTAAATTTTCATAAAATCAGAAGAAGCGATATTTTTCCCTTTTCCTTTTGTGATGTGTTTTTATGAAAATAAAAATCCTGTGTAAAAAGTAATAATCATTAACGTTAATTTTATTTTCTGTGTATTGCTAAGGCTTTTATACTCACTCGAAAGAAATATTATAACTGGCTTTTTTTTTTTTTTTTTTTTTTACAGGAATGATCGTCTACAAACAGAAGTTTGATTAAATCTAAATATAGAATTTTTGTGTGTGCTGAAATCCATGAAATAGCATTCATAATTTTTAAGAAACAACTTATAATAAAGACATTTTTAACCGAAATTTAGAATTGGAAAATATTATGAAATATTTTTACTTTTATGTAATTATTATTAATGAATGTAATTTTTTTTTTTATCAATAGATGATCCTAAGGCAGTGTAAAAGCTCAATGATTCGACAAATATAACTTTGTAGAGTTAAAATGTCTGGATATTATACGTTTTCATTTCATCTTATCCTTAATTAACGAAAGGAAAGCACTTTTAAGCAAACAAAAATGGAAAAGATTCAAATACTTTTTTAATAAACAAAAACAAATCTATACATTTCAAGTTTTAAATTAACAGAATCCTTTTCCTATTTGGAATTGATTTCACATTTCTTTGTCCGGACCAAAGTGATCTGGACTGGTACAAAGGAACAGCTACGGTTGTAGAAATCTATCGGACAAGTATACACTGTACCCTGCTACAAAATGTTCTAATTTTGCGTATGTTATATTATTTTGTTTTTTAAATAAACTGTTAGGGAATATTTACAAAAGCGAAATGTATTTTTTTAAAATAAAAATTGATTCGAGCAGTTAAAATATGGAAACTTATCTAAAATGAATGAAAGCAATAATATTGCGCAATTGAAATTTTCTGAGTTTAATTAATTTATTTATTTATTAAAAATCGTAAGTTTTCTCTGAGCTAGATCAAGCAATAAACTTTCATAGTTCCGACGAGGACATATGTACTGAAGAAAGAAAGCATTTCAACAAAAATAAAAATCGAACATTTAATACTTTGAAAAGCGATGTGTAGCGCCGTTCAAGAAGTTTTTGTTTTAAACTACAAATACGAACTACATATATGAAAATACAATTATTAAGAAATAATTATTAAAAGGTCACAAATAGAGATTTTTAGTTGTTATTTTAAAAATAAATTTTTTATCCTTTTACATTGATCTAATAAAAATAAGGTTGATTTTATTCAATTTGGTTGTTATTATAATCAATTAAAATGATTAAAAGTTAAATCCTGAAGTGATCATAATAAGAGGAATCTATTGTACATCAATATATGTTGAATGTTAAATAACGGTAATTTATCTAAAAGCTGTAATCAAAAGCTGTTTAGAAAAATTTATAGTTCTCTAAATCTTGATCTTTCATCGTAATTTTTTTAAACCGACATATTTTAACGACCTTGTGATATTCATTTAAGTAAATCAGCACGTTTTCAATAATTAATCTCTGTATTCGGTATATTATATTCAGTTTCATCTTTCACAAAAAAAGTGATAAACAAATTAGCTTAGAATTTATCATTAAAAATATATTTATTTTTTCTGTATGAGAAATTTAAACATCCAATCAACTGATTAAAAAAGACTTTATTATTCAATTCTTTAACGTGGTTGGCAAAAGAGAGATTTTTTTTTAAGTTCTGAATTTGCCATTAAAAAGAAGCGAAAAAGGAAAATATTGTTTATAAAAAAATAGGTAGAAAAAATTATTTTATAAAAAAAAAATTGATAGGAAATACTGTTTAAAACGATAAGGATTGACTTTCAAAATGGTCAGGAATCGTGACAAAAACAATAATGTAGATAAATGGAACTTGTAAGATTTGAATTATTGTTTTTAAAATAACAATAAATGGCTGCATCAACATTATAAAATATATTTTTAATGATTTGTGCTACTTTGAAATAAATATTTCATTTCTCCTGAGAAAAATGATAGAATATACAAGTCAAATAAATGTATTTTTAATTAGATTTTGTTAAATGATTTTACTAGTGTAATGTAGAGTTTTGGAAAGGAGTGCTCTTCAAGTTGTCGTTTCCAACTTATGACTGCGTTTGAAAATTACAAAGCTAGTCAGTGTCAAAACAACCATTTAGTAGCATACACTTCCGAATCGGATACTCATGTAACTAAACTCGATAAATGGAAATAACTCTGATACAGAGCATTACTTTTGTTTATTATCTAATAACATAATACCTTCGGATATTTACTGTCACATAAACTGAAAGCAAAATCCTTATAATTTGTTCCTAGCGTTATTTAATCCGCTTCAGATTTTTATGGATTATATCTTTTAGTATTGAATTATAACATCATTTGGTTATTTGAATTTAAACAGTAATTTTAAAAATTTTAACATTGGTATCTCATTGATCGTAACAGTGAAGCCTAAGAGGTTAATTTTTGATTTAAAATATAACCATGTAAATTTCTTTAATAATGTCTGGAAAATAATTAATCGATTAAATTTTCACTAACATTTTAAAAAAATAGTATACCCTTTTTTTTAATAAATTAGCACTATTTGTCATTTTTCGTGTAGTTTATGAAATTTAAAAGTCAATTAGTAAAAATAATACTTTCATTTAAAATGAAATAAAATCATTCTTAGTGGGTTCAAGCTAAAAAGAAATAAACAAAGAGAGAGTCGATGATGATATACCAAACGATCGCATTAAATGTTTTTAGTTAAAATTACTAAGATATGAGGCAAAAGTAGAATAAACAATTAAATAAATAGTTATAATTTTAAAAGGCTGTGTTTAATTTCTGTAATTACATATTAAAATTTCTTGTTTTCTCTCTATGTATTAAAAATAAAAATCCTTTAGCAAGCAACTTAAAATTAATATTAACAAAACTGTGCGAATGATGTATGCAATTAAAAAGTAAAGTAGTTTTAAAATTTCGATAAGAATAATGTGATTCATATTAATTTTATTAAAATTAAATTTGTCAACTGATTAAGAAAAAAGAGGAAATTAATATGACAATGAAATCAGTGCCATTATAAAAAAATTTTTAAAATTTTTTAAGAAAAAGTAAAAATATATTTATATCTTTGTTTATGTTATTTATTCGTTTTAAAATCACTATGGAAAAATGCACCATCTTTTAACTTCCATTTCACTCTATTTACAAAGTTGTAAAAACATTTTAATGACGCAGTTAATCTTTAAGAGAAACATGCAGGCATTTCGTTGGAATCCACCAAGAGGCAGGCAACTATAAAACTTCAAACAAACAAACGTTTTTTGATTTTATATGTTTATAAAATATACAAGGTGTCTCAAAAAAGTGGACTAAACTTTTATTTTCCTAAATTTTGTACCTAGAGATATACTTACAATTACAAAGTCTTATTAAATAAGTTTAAAAATTTTATGAAAATCTTTAAACATCTATGGAGAATAAAAATAAGTTAAAAAAATTATATTCTTTTTATTTCTCCTATAGTGAAAAAAATATCAGTAAAATGCTTATCTTATTTTCGCCTAAATGAGGGATCGGCAACATGCGACTTGCGAGCTGCATGCGGCTCTTTTGATGTAAAGTAGTGGCTCTCCAGTTCCATTCGAAAAATTAATGATTTATTATGAAAACTCTTAAAAATGAGAAAATAAATTTTTGCGTTCCTTATCTCTCAACAGCTTCAGCATAACTTTTAAAAACATGATGCATCAATTCACCAAGTGATTCTAGTAACTCAAAACAAACAAAGGTATTCTCGCGTTCACAGTAAATCCTCTCAACGCAATACAAATAAGAATCTCAATTTTCAAATCTCAATCTCAAATTTTAAAAGAAATTCAATTTTTCAAATCTAGCAAATACAAATAAGATCAATTTTGAACCATTTGGAATTGATGCTGGATTACTTCAAATATAATTGCTACATTTGAAAACCAAAGACTTGGCAAGTTCATAGAACTTAAGAGCAAGTTGTAAAAGTTGGAGATTCAGAAATGCATGCAAACTGCGCAGCATAAGTGGACAGTTCTAAAAGAAATTAAGCGAGTTGAGGCCCTTCATTTTCGACCCATGGAATAGCCTTCCAGAATGCTACACTGAGGTTAAAATTTTGGCATATAAAGTGCTGACGATCACCGAGTCGACATATTCACTTGAGCAAGAGTTTTCTTGCATGAATATAATAAAAAGCAAATTCAGAAATCAACTACCAAATAAAAATCTAGAGTCGAGCTTGAAATTTAAAATAACAAGCTATAAGCCAGATTTAATAAAGCTTTCAAACGATGCAAAGCCAATGCTCCCATTGATGTAATTATCTACATTTGTGTTTTTATATCAATAAAGATGATTCCGTATTTAAAGTCGTTTATTTTTAATCAAAAATCAATTATATTTAAGTAAATACTATAATATTAAATACAAAATTTTTAGTGACTCTTTAAAAACTTGAAAATTTTCAAATTGTTGCTCTTGGTTCTTCCTCTTCAATAGGTTGCCGTCCCCTATTTAAATACATAAAAAGTCTCATAAATTGTCCTCAAAATTTTTGGATATAATCTTATTTTTAAATTTTGAGCAACGGTCTCAAAATTTAGATCTAAAACATTTATTTCAGAAATGCAAATTCATACAAAACAACAACAAAAAAAATTACAAATCATTTACAAATATTTGTCTAGTAGTACATTCTCCAATTATCAGGAATTCAAAGAAATTTTCGAGCCACATTTAAAGTTGTTCAATTTTTTTTTGGTCAATAATTATAACATCAACTTTATAAAAAAAGGTAACTGAAATTTGAGAAAGTGACATTTAAGACAGAGAAGGACTAAAATACTAAACAAGAAAGTAAGATTTTTTGTTTTTGATTGTACACGTAGTATGAAACATTAAAGACGGACATATTTCAGCACTGAGAAATGATTTGAAATGCTGTAGGTAATGAAATGCAAATCTAATTGTCAAAAAAAAAAAAAAGTATTTTCTATCTATCGTGGCATTCTTTTAGCGAGAAAAGTTTACTTACCGAAAAGTTTTGTAAGCACACCCCAGGGAGGAACGAAGAAGATGAAGCGGAAAGTGATATTTTGGCTTAATTTTCAGTCACTCTCGTTTTGGAGCACGAACAACCAGTTCAGAGCTAAACATTTCAAAAACGTAAACGTAAATAATATTACAATTTAATAACTGACATCCGTACAGTATTCGAGAAATCCATTGACTGATACAGCTTTTACATAGATTCGATCATAATCGATATCTAGAATTTCACAGTTAGATCCCGATTCCAAGTAAAATCACATTTTTCTTTTCTGAGAAATGCGATTTGTACAGACGAATGTCGCTTTAATCAAAAAGAGAAACGTTAACTTTTAAATGATCGTTTTTTGAGCAGTAGGAACTATTATTTCATGTAGTGAATCATTGGTAATTTTCTATAAATATTTGGTGTGTCGTTCTTAGAAATTCGTTGTTTTTGATTGGCATAACGTTTAACAAAGATTTTTTTGTTTTTTTTTTTTTTGGAAATACATGCTCTGTAAATTTTTAATGAAAAATTCCCCTGGTCTCTTTTGATACCACAACTGATGAAAAAAATCATTTAAGTATTGTTAAAAGAATGTAACTATGTACATGTTAAATAATGCATTATTTTTATTTAATACCAAGGATATGGAAAAATGGTCTAAATAAATTCCTTTCTGGGCACATTGTTATTAGGACGGCTTAGTGGTAAGTTCACTAATATTAAACATAAAAAATATTTTTTGTCCAGAGAAACACCGAATATATCGACTTGTTTGGGATAAAATAATCCTGCTATATAATTTCGCTGATAGTTTTAGTGAGTCTGCTCAATGTTTTAAACTCTAATTTTATTACTTGATACAAATTTTTTGAAAACGGTAGATATTTCATTTTAACAACAATCCTTTTACAAGAGGTATAGAAAATGCTACAGTTTACTCGAGTATTTAGTAAAGATAAAAACTTTGCAATTACTCATTCAATTTTGTTTTCTTTCAACTTATAAATATTCCATCTTTTTTATAAAACAAGATGAGTACTGTTTCAAGTGACACTTTGTAATTTGAACTGAAATGAGATAATAGAAATAACATGAAGGGGCACGACATTCTCCACACTTCTAGTCATATCAGATAATTGACTGAAAACTCATAATGCCGCTTAGTTGAAAATTTGCCATAAAAGATGAATTTGAAAATATCGCGAAAAATAAGTACAAAAATTAGATGTTGCATTTATAGTGGTGACCCAAATCGTGGACAATTTTGAAAATCTTTATGTTTTTTTACTTTGTATGCTTATAGAAAATATTACATTATACCAAATGCAAACTCTTACATGCCGTTTTAATGACAATTTAATTCGAATTTCAATACGAAAAGCAAAATTCTAATATTTTCAATACAAAATAAAGCTATTCTTACTTAAATAATAATTTAAAAAAACATAATTGATGAAGCGAATTGTAATTTCTAACTTACTTGAAAAATCGTTTTTCATTTTCTGGGAACCAATCAAACTTTATTAACTACCAGCATAAACTGATATCATGTTTAAAATTAGAGTAGGTCATTATTGGTTTTTTTTGTGGATGGAAGATTGTTTTCCATGTAATTAAATTACAAGTTAAAAGTTTTGTTAAACTTTTTAATACGCAGCTAAAACTTTTGTAAATATTTCTAATATTCAGTCAAGAAGAAATGACATCAAATAAAGAAATATATTGGGTACCTAAAAGGATAAATAAGATTATTTTGCTACAAGAAGGCGGTCTTTTCTGTGCTAAAATTGCAAGACATGTGGGTGGTTCAGTGGCTACATCTGGAGTCTTAAAAGTTTGTCCAAGATATCAGGAAATAAACTGAATAAAAAACAAACTATAAAAGGGCTGAAAAAGGTGCACCACATCTGCTGAAGTCAGAAAAATAAAAACTCCGTCTCCAAAATCTAAGAATTTCCTCATCGGCTATTTGAACAATGCTAGCATTTGTGTCAGTTCTTGAATAATCGGAAGAAGATTATTAGATGATGCATTGAGATATAATTGAACGACAAAAAAATTATCTCAATTTACAGCAGCAAATAAAAAGATTACAGTGGCATTAATTGGACAGCTGATCAGTGTTCAAAAGTTTCAAAGAGTGATAAAACAGACATATTGTTCTTCGATAGTGGTGATAAAAATAGCTTTCGTAGAATAGGTGAAAAGCTCCATTCTAACTGCATTCAGGCAACTATGAATAATTCAGCATGTATTAAGATTTGGTAATGCATGTCAGCAGATGATATTGGTCTTCTTCATGTTATCAATGAGGCATTAAATGCTTGAAATTACACTGACACTATTCTAGAGCCAAAACTTACGTTTTCCATCAGTGATCTATTTCCCAACAATCGACCATTTATTTCTCAGAAGGATTCATCTCCTTGGTACACAGGAAAAATATCAGAAGAGTGGTTTAATGCAAAGAGCATTGAATCATTGTCATTACCAGGAAATAATATTGACCTCAAAGTTATTGAGAACTTATGGCACAGTTTGGAAACTTTTGTACATATGAAACGTTTAACAAATAAAAGAGAATTAATTGAGACTACATTTGTTCCTTGGCATCATGCAATTATTAAAAAGGAGCTTGTAACTATCGTCAACTCAACAAAACATCAATGTGAAGCTGGAATTAAAAATTAATCTTCTCTATTAAGTACTGACAGTCATCAGCATCTAATGTATCTCCATAATTATTGCCACTGAACTTTTTTTTTGTATTGCAAGCATTTGAACACTAATTTTTTTTTGAAATTAGCATTACATTTTTTTCAAAATGATATTGTTACGAACGTGTAGTTTTGCTTTCCCGCTCTAATAAGGCCATCGTAAGGAAGACAGATTTACAGTAATCTGTATTGAATAGTGCCTAGGTGTGACGTCAGAGGTCCCAGGGCGTGGCGACAAACTTGGCGACTAGAGACGACAAAATGGATAATACTAGAAACATCGAGAATTTCAACGATCCGTCCATTAAAAGCCCAGATACGTCTAGAATGATTCTGATTGGTCCAGTAGATTCAGCCCCGCCTTCCGTCATTATATAAGGCAGCCAGTTTGCAGCCAAGCTGAACGGTCTGGTGTTCAACGGAGAACACAAGAAGCGTGGCGGAGTTGAATCGAGAAGACTGAATTAGAGAGGTCTTGGAAGTTGAACGAAGTAGGGCGGTAGTCGACTGAGTAGACCTAAATAGAGAGGTCTTGAACTGAGGAGTCCTGAACGGAGGACTGCTGTGTGGCATATTCTGGCGAAGCTTGTGTCATGCATCATCGTCGGGAATGAAGCTGTTTTGAACTGAGGAGTAGTCCCGTTGTACGAAGTAGTGAGTCGGCAGCGAAGGCAGGAAGAGTCAGAGGAGTAAATTCATACTGTTCGGGTGAGATTACGTGAGTGTAGATAGAATCCCTTAAAGATTCCCTCTCCTACTGAATCATGTCTGGCCGCTTTGTGAGCTGTGAACGTTGTCACTACGGAATTTCTGCCTGTAGACTACTATTGCTATTGTGAGCAACTGTCTGCAGTGAAGTACTGCTGTGTGCTGTCGTGCGTGTTCGTCTCGGCTGTATATAGTTGTTTTTTGTAAATATTTGTCGTCTTTGTGCTGTCCTGCTTTCGTCCTGTAAATAAACGTCCGTGTTATGCCTTCTACTATTGGACTGATCATTGTGTGCTCATCATTTTCTCAGAACTTACACACCCTCTATACAGGTAAAATGAACCCGACGGATTAGGATAGGAAATCCGTAACAATATATATGAGTTTACATTTTGAGAAAACGTTACATTTTCTATAAGCATACAAAGTTAGAAAACATGACGATTTTTAAAAGTGTCCACAATTTTTCCCACCACTGTATATATGAGACTGAGTTTTTAAAAAATGAGCTATCATTGGCCAAAACATGATCCAATTAACCGGGAACTGCTATGCAGCTATTGAATAGTGATTCATTGTTTGCAATGTGTGATTTATTAATGGTGATATCATCGATGATGAAGAATTTAGTGCTAAAATACCAAGAAAGGCAACTCAGTTTCGGGTACCTAGTCTTGCGTGATAGCTGTCCCAGCAAAGAGGCAAAAGCAATATTTTCCTTTGAGTCATTAACTGATTAATTTCCCGAGATGAAGTTAATTTTGTTTTATGAGCTTAGAATAAAACTGCATTAAATAATATTGTTCTCGTGAATTATTTTGAATTACATGTTTAAAATGGCGGTTTAGCAAATTTAAAAAGAGATGAATTAAGACTCGTTGCCGAGGAGAAAGGTTTGGTTGTAACAGAAATTGAAAATAAAGAGTGAAATAAAACGTTTAATTGAGGAAAGTAACGTATTCAGAATGACAATGAAGCTGTTAAAGATGCTGGAGATCAAATAGCAGAGAATAAAAATCAAATATCAGACCAGGACAAAGAAATAGAGACTAGAGTGTCTCAGATTAGAGAAAACTAAAAAATATATGATTAGCCCAATTAAGGGATAATGAAAATAGTACTCGAATTTTCGTTAATTTAGGGTGTAAAACCTCAGACAGAAGAGTCATTGGATAGCTTATTATACTAAAATTAAATATTGTGTATTAAACCACTGAATAAAGGTGAGGACTATGGTTACTTTTTTACTTCGTTAAAGAGAGCCTTTAGTACTAAAAGGGTGTTTGAGAAGTATAAAGTAGAGATTTTATTTAATTTCTTAGGGGAAAGAGCTCCTAATATCCTAAATTATTTCCGAGAAAGATTTAAATAATTATGATTAAGTTATATGAATTGGTTTAAAAGAATTCGAACTAACATCACAAGCGGTTCTAATGAATTTTAGAAATGCCTCTAGAAATAACGAAAGACATGTCTAATTCGCGTCAGGCTTAATGACGAATTTTGAATATTATTTAAAATTAAGAGGGGTAACAGATTTCGAGAGCCTAAAAAGTCGATATTTTCAGATAAACCAAACGCTAAGCAAAGAAAAAGCAACTCATATCGATATTAGACAAAAACCAAAATGGTTTACACTTTGTTATGATTAGACTTCAAAGCCATTTTTGCGGTTCTGATTCAATTCAATTAGCTAAATGAATAATAAAAGCTCTTGCCTGTTAGAAAGGGAACCGGAGGCAACAAGTGGATTTTCCACATTTTATTTGGAACAACTAGCATATGTACAGCAACAGACAAACAACACATCACACAGAAGAAGACAAAACTAAAAATTGTAAACAAACCCAGAGGGGGATACAGCGCCCACGGGCGGATAACCTTAGACCACAAGGGGTTGAAAAGAAGTTTCAATACACTCCCCCCCCCAGAATGACCAAAGGTTCATTCAAATTAAATGCTTAAAGGCATCACACATTGGAGCATTTCTTATGTTCTTATATACCTGATTTCAACATAAATTAAAATTTTACATAATTTAAATAATAATTATATTCCAATGTTATACTATTTCGCAATTCAACTAAATATTCAATTTTTTAAACATCTTTAGTAGTTTACATTTAACACATCAAGTAAAAATGCAACATTTATATAATACAGAATATCAGTGACACAAATTCAATATTTCAGAACAATGCATACTCACCAGCTTATCATAATAAAGTTAGATTCAAGTTAAGCTAAAATATCTTCACATTTGCATTTATATTCCAAATCTCCTGAAAAACATTATGAAATTAACATATTATCAAATTAATCATTCTTCTATTCCCAGCTCTATAATAATTGCAAAAGTTTTTTAAACAGATGTATTCATTAACCAACACCACAAGAAACAGCAGCACCATTAAAAGGTCCACGTCCATATTCTCCGGATCTATTGCCATCTTTTTCTTTTTTCACATTAGTATCCAATATCAGCCTTTTTATTGGAAACATCTACTTTAACAGGTTCCAACTTTCTGTCAGATGTGGAGGATGGGGTAACAACAGCATTAGATCGCCTCAGAGGTGTGTTTTTCTTTGGGGGCCTAACGTTTCCAAACGGCTTAGGTGTTATAGGTGATGGGTGATGATACCATTCATGTTTTTTAGATTCTACAGGATGTAGAGAGTCTCTCTCAAATCCAGGATACCAGACTTTTCTTTCTTTTCTTCTCTAGAATTAAAACCTTTTTTTTTTATCAAGCTCTGATTAAGAACTGATTTCAGTTCTATCTATACTGTGCCTATCATCTTTAGTGGATTCTCTACTTGCTCTTAAATCAGGAATATATGGCCGCGGAGGACTATTTTTTCCCCATCTTTCTTTATCTTATCTTTCATATCGATCATTCCTGTCCTTACCAGATTTTCCCCTAGAAATTTCATGGGGCTCATCAAAAGGATCTGATGGCATTCTAGCTTCATAATCTAGAAAATTAGACCACGAACTGAATTTGTTGCTCTTGTCTTTTAATTCACGACCATGACATTTAATGATTTCAGCAAGCATAAATGGACTAAATGTTATACAGAATGGTACGTATGTCATTCTCAGAATTTTAGGAGACTTCGAATCCTAGTCCTCAGGGAACCAGAAAAATCTCAAATATTTTCTATCCTCCTTAACTATTCCAATTCTTAAAAGTGTTCCCTGTATATCACTACAAAATACATACTCAAAATCGCGAAATCTCAAAAGCACATCAAGGATTCTAGGATTCAAAAGCGCACCAGGTGTAAGACAATCATTTAAAGATTTAGTACTTTTACCTTTCGAAGAAGAGTCAAAGACTATTTTATCCTTCGTTGTTTCTTTGTTGATTCTTACAACTGAGGAAAGAGGCGTATGGTATGCGTTATCTTCATTTTTCGTGCAGCACTCCTCAACAATATTCAGATTTAATTGATTTGTAATAATATTCGTATATTCATTTAAACGCCAATTATTTTCTTCTATTCTCATACATAAATCTTCAAATTTAAGCTTAGCTGTCTGAAAGTTATGAAATTTGTCAGGATTTTTATCCCAAAAGAGCTTAGCTTGATTTATCCCACTTTTGAATTTTAAGTTGGTTTCAAAACGCGCAATTAAACTCTTGTCACAATCAGAAATATTTCCCCTATCTATTGCTATCGAATCAAATTTCCCAAATATGTTAAAATTTGCATTTAACGCTGAGCAACATTCTATTTATAAAACAGAAACGTTCTTGTCGCAATTTAAATCTACAGGTGAGATTCATCCTTGCGCAACTTTACCGAAAATTGCATCAATTACAAATAATATTTTAGTTAATTTTTCCCTTTTACCTGAACGGATTTCCCAAAAATATTGTTCCAATTAAGAAGGAAAATTCGTTTCCGAAAGACTTGTAAGCATTTTCTGCATATATTTCTTATATATTCTGCATAGAAATTTGCATATATTTCTTACGAAGCATTTTTTCCAGTTTATTAGACGATACTTTGAAAGGAGAACTAGAAATTACATCGCAAAATAAGGCTTCAATTTCAATACTTTTTTCCGGATTAGGAGAATTGCAAAGAGTAAACTTTACAATTTCATATTTTCTTTTTATTCTATCGACTCACTCGATCCAAATGTATAAACTAGCAGTTTTTCTCTTTTCATTATACGCAATTTTAGAGCTTCAGCTATATCCTTTTTCAAAAGGCATCGCTGAGAAGCGTTGTCTAGCAGAATATTTCCTCTTTCCTCCTAATTTCAATAAAGCCGAATAAGTCTCTAAAGGCCTTATCACACGGTGAAATTTCTCCAGCACTTTTTCGTTTCTACTTTCAAAAACCGGTCAAGCAAGTTTCATAATCGACAACTTTTTAGAACCAACTCGAAAATGTTGTCGAAAATATTGTCCGCAAACGAAATTCAACTAATCATGTGAAACTTTGAAGTGACGTCACACAAGTGAAGTCATTTTTCTTGTTGTTTGCTGACGGAAAGTGCCGCAGATATTTTGCTGTGTGATAAGGCCTTAAAAGAATTTCCCCCTTTAGCATTTTTGTTTGAACAAGTTACAAATTTCTCCTTCCCTTCTTCTGATCTTTCACTTCCTGCGGGTTCAGTGGGCATTGACGCGTCGCAAATAACTCTGAATGCCTACGGTAAAGGGCCGGAACACGGCCTATACCCAGTCTGCAGACTAGCCAAGTGCCGCCTATTGACTCCTCCTGCGGTTTTCTGGTCCTCTCTGTTGCCCGTCGACTTTACCGACAATTTGTCGGTAAACTGCCCAGGCATCAAAGAGTCCATGAGGGGTCGAAGGGGAAACGCATCCTCGTGGTTATGGAGGGGTGTGGTCCCCCAGTGGGTCGGAGGTCTGATTTATGACCAAATTTGTGAATCGAACGGTCGTGTAACAGGCCCTTACACAGATTTTGGCACGACTGTCCGTTTCACAGATTTGGTCATACATCAGACCTCCGACCCACTGGGGGACCACACCCCTCCATAGCCACGAGGATGCGTTTCCCCTTCGACCCCTCATGGATTCTTTGATGCCAGGGTAGTTTACCGACAAATTGTCGGTAAAGTCGACGAGCAACAGAGAGGACCAGAAAACCGCAAGAGGGGTCAAAGGGGGGCACGTGGCTCTTCTGCAGACGGGGTATGGACCGTGTAACTGGCCCTTAACACTTACCACAAGTCTGTTTGAAAGTGCAATTTTCGTAAATATGTCCCGCTTTCGTAAGGCACAGGAAACAGAACAGGCTTTTGATTTGAGTTTCGGTTTGTGTCGTGAAAAATAAACGCAATGGATGCAAGAAAACTGCTTATTTCATCTTGAACTTTCAGCTATATTTTAAAGTCTTTCAGGTTTTTTTTAAAAACTTTTAACTGCTCAGTTAGTACAGTTTAAATGCGCTAGTAGCGCAATAGAGTATTAACTTGTGATAATACAACATTTTTTGGTACCCTCGGCTGGACTGTGTTTATAAAAGTTACTGATATGGCAAATCTTGAAGAAATCACGGAAGGCTGACAGAACTGCTTTTACGAAAGCGCAAAATAAATTAACTGAGATGATGACATTGGAAAATGTTGATATTATCGAATTGAATGTTTTTAAATCGAAAGCAAAGAGGATAGAAATTACTCACTCAAGCGTCCTTGAACTTCTTTCTAAAAGTGAATTTGACACAGAATTTGAAGTGGTTGATGATTTTCGTAATAGAGTAGAAGGATTTTAAATCGTCAGCAAAATGTAACTATTATCATGAATTCTTACCAAAGCAACTCTATAATAAATTCTGATGAAAATATTATTGAAAAAAGAAGGTACCTAAATTGGAATTAAAAAAGTTCGACGGTGGCGTTAAAGAATGGCTTTATTTTTGGAGTCAATTCGAAAAAAATCATGTTGATACTGTTTTTGAAAATTCTGATGAGTTTCAATTATTATTACAAGCCACCGTTGAAGGCTCTCGAGCGAGAGAAATGATTGAAAGTTTCTATCAGTAGTAAGATTGGCGAACCAGCCGGTAGTCAAAAGCGGCTAGTTTGTAATGAAACGACATCAATTATAGCATATCATGTGAAAGATTCGTACATCATGTTATTGAAATAAGTCATTA
This sequence comes from Argiope trifasciata, assembly GCA_026543055.1. Classification (NCBI taxonomy): domain Eukaryota; kingdom Metazoa; phylum Arthropoda; class Arachnida; order Araneae; family Araneidae; genus Argiope; species Argiope trifasciata. The sequence continues at coordinate 365,348 of JAPMOQ010043861.1, read as the reverse complement.
AAAAGTTCTTAAAAATTTTAACTGAAATTGCTGTTTAAAAAAAAGCAGATATTTTTTAAGAAAGTAACGACGAAACTTTATGCTAAAATAGTAAAATTGATTTCAATAAAAATGAATTATTACAAATTATTTCTAAAATAAATTTTGAATTTTTTATAAAATCTGAAGAAAATTTTTCCCGAAAACGAAAATTTTGTCTTTGGAAAGAAAATCTTTTTTAAATATGAATATGACACAACAATTGCCAATAAGCTTTTTCGATTGTTTATATTTAAATTAAGATTTAATGAATAAAAAATTAACAACTTTGAAAAAGATTTTCCTTATTGAATATCTCTTGGTCAAGAAGTAATTATGTACCAAATTTTATAAATCTAGGACCAACTGTTTATGTGTAGTTAATTTTTTGGTGATTTTTACTTCTCACAATTTACAAAAATTTAACAGTATGGCTGTAATATAAATATATTGCAATTTTTAATTCAGAAGCTGTAATATAAATTTATATTACAGCGAATTAAATTAAATAAAAAAACGAAAAATTAAATTAATTAAAACATGAAATTCCTTTTAAGACTTTATGCCGTATTTTTTATTAAAAAATGAAAAAGAAAACTCAAACATTCTTACATCAAAAATCAAATTTTAAAAAACAATCTTGATCTACCAATGTATTCATGCTATGAGTTTTGAGGCAAAGTAGTTAAACAAATAAATAAAATAATTTTTTTAAATAATTTTTGTTATTATTTTGAAGGCGTTAGACTTATTTTAATGTTTAATAGCAATATTTTAAGGGAAAAGATGTTCAGAAATATGTTGCTTTATTAAGGAATGAGTTATTAAATTATTAAGTAAAATTTTGCTACAATTTTACTTAAATTTAATTAAGTAAAATTCCCTAACCACATGAAATTTTCCGAAACCACATGAAATACTTCCTACTAAACCATTTTAGCGATAAGAATTCATTTATGAGCGCTAAGTGCTTTTAGGAGGGGCTCTTCCACCTGGTAGTCTTATCTTATCATAAAGTAATCTATCACTGCCAAAAATGGCATTGACTGATGGGGATGGAACTATCAAAAAACCACCTCCACGCCCTTTTCGATGGCTCAATTGAAAGTAAGTCCATCTTAGAAACAATGAACAGATCGAAAAAACAAGATTTCGCTCGTTTCGAAATGAATGTGCTTAAAAAAAAACAAAAAACAAAAAACCTTTTCCGCCGTTTGGAGGGTCAAATACTTTAATTTCAGAATGAAGCGATGAAAAATTCTGTCTTTTCCTATAGTATATTTAAATATATAAATTCAGATGTAGAAAATTAAAGAAATGTGCACCACAATGAGTTGAGCAATACAAGGCTTCTATAAAAGCATGAGTTATGTATTCATCAAGGTTTGAAGATTTTTCTGAGAAATTCATTAAGACACACACAGTATTTAATTGAATGGTTTAACAACCATTAATCCTGACATACCAAATAGTCGACAAAAGTGGCTAGTATTTCATTTAAAACAAAAACTAAAAAAACAGTAATACTGTTAACTGAATATCTTTCTCCCAAACAGTTTAACCTTTTATTTAGATACTAGCCGCCTTTGGCGACCAGCTGGTTCGCCATGAGTAATGCGTTCTAAAATTTTCAATTAAGTCACATATTCATTAGCCTTGAAGCAATTCCGGGCATTGATTGGCCTGGAATTAAGAATGTTTTTTTCCGTGATGCTGCCAAAATATTAAATATGTTTTTTTAAAGAAAGCGAAAAAGAAAAAAAATTTATTGAATTAATGATACAGATATTGTAAACGATTATAGAAATATGCCATTAAGTCGGGATTTCAATCACGACCATCGTAAACAAGGCCTCACAACTCCCAACGCGTTCAGCCCGTGACGTCACGATTGAAGACGGATTGTCTAGAAAATTCTAAACGCAAGTTGTATGATAGAGTGCGGTAAGTTCACTGTGGCTGTAGTCGTGAAGTGCGGTGAGTGTGTTATTGGTTATGTTTAAAAGTGTTCTGTGCCTTTTTTTTCATATTAATTTTAATTTATCGTAATAAAGATGCCTAATACGTGCTGCGTTCCTAATTGTAAAAGTAATTACTCAAAAAACAGCCCCAATGTTCCTGTATTTTCGTTTCCAAGCGATGAAGACAGTAGAAAAGCATGGATCTCTGCAATAAAGCGGGATAATTTCGTGCCTACTAAAACTAAATATAGTAGGGTAAGTTTGATTTTTTAATACAGTTTTTAATTAATTCCTTTGAACTGGAAACATTTAAAATTAAATATAACTTTCATTTATCTTTGTGTTTTGCTCTAGATTTAGTTACTTATGCTTCCAATAACTATAATATTGTTTGGCTTAGCTAAATAAAAATTTTCTTTGTTTTATGTTACTTATGATAGTCCTTTTTTAATATTTCTTCTTAATATTTAAAAGTCTTCGTATTGATATCTTTTTTTTTATTATACTTCATATATATTTTTAAAAATCTGATTTAGGCCTAATTTTTGTGTCTTTTATGTAGGTCTGTGCTAAACATTTTGAACAAAATCAGTTTTTAACTGTTAGGGAAGCATTCAATTCTAATACAGGAGAACTTATTCAAGTATCACTGGAGTATAAAAGGTAAATGTTTCAGAAATTTTTAATAATTATCACCAAAATTTTAAGCACTTAAGTGATATATTGTTATTATGGTCATCATAAAAAAGGTTTAAAATCATCTAATGAATGAAAAAACAATTTTTAATTATATATATCACGACTATAAAGTAATTAAATTTATATGTTCCTCTAAAATATTATGTAAAAAAGTTAGAAATAGCTGTAAAAACTATGAATTGCATGCTCATATAGGCTTAGAAAATGTAGGTTTTTTTTGTTTTGTTTATAAATCATCAGATTTTATGTAAAGCAATTAATATTTATTATTTTTAAATATCATTAGTTGTATGCAATTTTTAATTATAAATGCATGCAACATTTATAAAAGGTCTGAAATTTTTTAGAAACAATGAAATGCTACTGTTTATTTGAGGCAAATTTCACACATATACAACCTATGTATATGTACAACCTACCTTATTTGTAAGTTTGTATTTCAACTTTGTTTAATATTATAATTATTTTCATTTGTCTGTGTTAAATGTATAATAAAATTTGAAAACAAAATGTATTTTATTATTGTCTCTGAAAATAAAATTTTATGATTCTCAAAGTGTGATTTTTGCTCATTTATGTATTCTTTTACTATTTTTCCAGATTGAATTGAAATTTATTATAAATGCAATGAAATGCAAAACCAGATATAATACAAGCTAGTTTATTAAAGTGTATGAATTATATTAAGTGAATGTAATTTTTAATGTGAAAAAATAAAAACTTATAGTAATACTTTTTGATCAGTAGAATTATTTGATGTAAAAGTTAAATTTTATATTAAATACATTAATATTACATTTGAAAGTTCATAAGTAATTTGGAAAGTAAATAATTATGTTAATTTATTTAAAATACTTTTATTATCTACCACTGCAAAAAAAAATCAAAAGCTTTAAGTCTTAATGATTGATTTAATTTTGAACTTTAAAAAAAACAGAGGATATATATAATTAGAGATTATCTTTTTTAAAAAGAAAAGAGAAAGATAAAATAATTTTTAATAAAAAAAAATTTCTGTTAAAACTGGAAAATTAACAAAAATACCCCAATGTATTTATCTTACAAATTTACATTATGATTTAAATCTTAAAAAATTTGAATGCTTCATTCATTCACTCAGGGGAGAAATAAGTCATCTTGAATTTTATGCAAGATAAATGTCTTATAAGAGATAGTAATTTTTTTAATGAATTTAAAACATGAGGAAGAAGAAACCGAGATTCTGCTCGCGGTAGCCAACCGTCTTCTTCATGTGACGTCACAAACAAGCTGTGAGGCCTTGTTTACGATGGTCGTGTTTCAATGCATATCCTGTCTAAATTCATTTAGGTTTACCATAAATAAAGAAGATTTGTTGAATAAAATGATTTAGCTATTGCAAACGATAATAGAAACCTTTGCATTGCATTTATTTTTTTCGAAAATATCACATTTTTTGTTTCTTTTATTTCATCCAGTCAGGTGCTAAAAGTATCATTTCTTTAGATTTATTTTGCGATGATCGTTTTTTTTATTTGAACTTCCGGCATTCTTTTATTTTATCCAGTCACGTGCTAAAAACATGGTTAAAATATTTCTTTAAAAATTCGTTAAAAATAGAAGCTTACGTTATAAATTAAAAAATCTGATACCGTTAGAAAGCTAATTTTTTTTATCTTTAAATGGATATAAAAATCATGTTTGTGCAATAATATTTTCTGAAGTTATAGCGGAAAAATGTCGAAATTTCGCTTAAATTTTAATTAATTCAAAAAAAGGGCTCCGAGGTGCACATTCCCAACCTCCAAGGTATACATGTACCAAATTTGGTAGCTGTAGGTCCAACGGTCTGACCTGTAGAGCGCCAAACACACACATTGAGCTTTATTATAAACTAGCCACCTTTGGCGACCAGCTGGTTCACCATGAGTAATGCGTTCTAAAATTTCCAATTAAATCATATATTTTTTAGCCAAAATTTAAGAAATAGTTTAAGTTAAAAGATTCAGTAATTAGTAGTTAAAGAGTCGGTAACTTTATTCGGAAAAACCTTTTGAGTTGAATGCTCTAATAATTTATCAATTATGCTTCCAAAATTTTAAAAATGTTTTTTTCGGTGATATCGCCAAAATGTTAAATATGTTTTTTAAAGAAAGCGAAAAAGGGAAAAAAAATTATTGAATTAATGATAGAGATATTGCAAACGATTATAGAAATATGCCATTAAGTCGGGATTTCAATGCATATCCTGTCTAAATTCAATCAGGTTTACTGTAAATAAAGATAATTTATAGAATTAAGGATATAAATATTGCAAACGATTTCTTAGAATCCTTTGCCTTGCATTTATTTTTATAGTTGATATCACATTTTATATTTATATTATTTTATCCAGTCACGTTCTGAAAGCTGTATTTCTTTAGATTTGATTTCCGATGACAGTTGTTTTTTCATTTGAACTTCCGGCATTCTTTTATTTTATTTTATCCAGTCACGTGCTAAAAAAACATGGTTAAAATATTTCTTTAAAAATTCGTTAAAAATGGAAGCTTGAGTTATACATTAAAACACTGATACCATTAGAAAGCTAATTTTTTAAATCTTTAAATTGATGTTAAAATCATGTTTTTCCGATAATAATTTCGGAAGTTATAGCGGAAAAACGTCGAAATTTCGCTTAAATTTTAATTAATTCAAATTCTAATTAAAAAATCGAAAAAAGGGCTCCAAGGTGCACATTCCCGACCTCCACGGTATACATGTACCAAATTTAGTAGCTGTAGGTCCAACGGTCTGGCCTGTAGAGCGCCAACACACACACACACACACACACACACACACACACACACACACACACACACACACACACTGAGCTTTATTATAAGTATAGATATAGATGAACACAAATTTTTGTTAAAATAATTATCTAAATAGTAAAATATTGAATTAACACTTATAACATTTTTAATTATTTAGACAGTTTTTATATTAAAGATAATAAATGATAAAAAATTTTAAATCTTAAATCATCAAAAAATTAACCAATTTAAATACATTAAAAGAAATGTCTTATTTCGATTATTTCTTATTCTACTCTGTTTATGGGGCTTCATTAAAATAATAGTTTATTACGTTTTTTTTTTTTTCCTTTTTCTTTTTAAAAGCCTTAGGTTAAAAAAGGGATTTTAGGTTCGAAATTGAATATCAGAATTCTTATCCACTCTCTCAAGCATGTGTGCAATCATTCTTTTTTCTATACCACTAGCGGCAAGGTTCACAAGCAGGAAATAAGGTCATAAACATTACACCCTTCTTTCGCCCGATTTTAAACTGACCGATGCAGAGGCACTCATTTATTTCCAAGGCACTAGATAACATACTAAATTTAGATTATATTGATGCAAATGAAAAATTAGTTACTATCTATGACAAGCCATCGATGCAGCGAAGTAATCGTTTGCAACTGTATTTTCTCTTCAAAAAATCATTCTTTTTTTTTCATATCAAAATTATTTTCATTGAAGCAAATAAGAATCTGAAATGTGTTATCAACTACCCTGCTCTCGGAGCAATGCTGTTATTACGTATAATTCCAATGCTATCATAGAAATATATCGCTTTTAAAATTATACAGGGCAAATACCAATGAAAGATCGTTCTATCGAAAATATTATGTGCATTTGAGCAGCAAAGAGAAACGACTATGTGAAAATACAACTTCCAAATTGAATGCTGTCAATAAGCATCGTCGCCAAGTTCAACAAAATACGATGTCAACACCATAAACATTAGAGAAATCAAATCAAAAGGGGTCAAATCAGAAATGGGTAAATCAAAATAAGAAGCCTACAAAGAAACGACGGCACGTTTTGAATGTGGAATTGCCGGACATAAATGAATAGATTGTCCACAAAACCGGAGGAAGATTTTGCCTTCATCTTTTGGTGCAGCCATGCCTTGTACAGTTTCTGACGACAAAAGTTGGATTGCCGACTCTGGAGCATCTTGGTCTATGACATTTAATAGCTCTATATTTGAAAGTTACCACAAATTTGACCCCGCAAACGTAGTCAATGCAGCAAGGAATGAGAAACTTGTTGCTCATGGTTTTGGGAAAATATAAAATGTTAATGTAAAGATTCTGGTAGTTAGGAAATTGGGGGAAAAAATCTCAACTGTTGTATGGTATATCCCAATTTTGAAATACCAATTGTTTTCTGCCTCTCATGCTTTAAGCAAAAGACCGAATTTCATATTTAAAAACGAATTTTATTTCTTTAAAAAGGGTTATAAAACCTTTGTAATAGAAAAAAATCAGGAAGTAGTCCGTTTTTGAGAGTTACGCCTACAAAGAATCCCAGAAAACTTGCAACTATTCTTATTTCAGTAACAAAATATTACATGAAAGGATTCATTAGAATGAGAAATTAAGTTTCCTAAAAGACATGACATTTCTTTATCTAATGAGAACTCTGAGTTTTATATGGAACGTACATTTGCAAATCCCACAACTAGATATTTCATTTACAAGCTGTTAGATTAAGACTTGGGAACAAATTAATGCCGATGTTGTTGGTCCAATAGAAAAAGATGCAATTGGTGATTGACATGTTAGTAATCTCAAAGATATCTATACAAAATTTAGTGGTAATAACTTTTTGATTAATAGGAAATTGTCTGTTTAAAGACATTGAGCTTCTACAATAAATATGAAATCATTTGCAAATATTTATGACTTTTTTCCATCTACATACTTATCTGTATACTTATAATAAAGCTCAATGTGTGTGTGTGTGTGTGTGTTGGCGCTCCACAGGCCAGACCGTTGGACCGACAGCTACCAAATTTGCTACGTGTATACCTTGGAGGTCGGAAATATGCACCTCGGAGCATTTTTTTTTCAAATTTTTAATTAGAATTTGAATTAATTAAAATTTAAGCGAAATTTCGACGTTTTTCTGCTATAACTTCCGAAAATATTATCGCACAAACATGATTTTTTCATCAATTTAAAGATTAGCTTTCTAATGGTATCAGTGTTTTATTGTATAACTTAAGCTTCTATTTTTGACGAATTTTTAAAGAAATATTTCAACCATGTTTTTAGCACGTGACTGGATAAAATAAAAGAAAGCCGGAAATTCGAATAAAAAAAACTATCATCGCAAAATAAATCTAAAGAAATGCAATTTTCAGCACGTGACTGGATAAAATAAAAGAACTATAAAATGTGATATTTTCTCAAAAAATAAATGCAAAGCAAAGGTTTCTATAATCGTTTGCAATATCTAAATAATTAATTCAATAAATCTTCTTTATTTACGATAAATCTGATTGAATTTAGACAGGATATGCATTGAAATCCTGATTTAATGGCATATTTCTATAATCGTTTGCAATATCTGTATAATTAATTCAATATTTTTTTTTCCTTTCTTTAAAAAAACATATTTAATATTTTGGCAACATCGCCGAAAAAAACATTTTTAATATTTTGGAAGCACAACCGATAGTTTAAACTGACTGATATATAAAATCAAAGAATATTATTAGGAAAACGTGTTCATTTAGAACTTTCCGTCCATCATCTTAAAGAAAATATTAATTTCAGGCCAATCAATGCCCGGAATTACTTCAAGGCTAATGAATACGTGATTCAACTGATAATTTTAGAACGCATTACTCATGACGAACCAGCTGGGCGCCAAAGACGGCTAGTAATAGATAAGTTGTCAATATTACTTTTGGCGCCCTTTCGGTCACACTGCTAGAATCTTAGAATAAGCTGAACTTCTTTCAAAAGAGGAAGACTTTCCTGTCGAAAGAATATTTAAAGACACTTTTGATGAAAAGAATGCAACAACATTTTTTTAAAAAAGAATTCTTAATTTGAAATAAAATCAAACACAACTTATCATTTGAACTTCAGTCTTAATCTATCAGTAAGTGGGATGTAATCTTGCCGTACTACAGTGGGATTTCTTGTTTCTCTTATAAATCAATATTCTCAATTTTTTAATCCTCTTTTCTGTGGGAACCGCATTCGAATAATTATTTTTCGGATCAAAAAAGTATAAAGTAAAAAAAGAAAAAGTGTCTTATTCGTTGAAAAATTTGAACTCCGGATTTCGATGAATCTTCAAGTTTCAGATTCCAAAAAAACACATTTTTAGAAATGCTATTGTCTGCTCATGAACATCAGAGCTTAAAAATGCTGTATGCTAAATGGATGAAATTCAGTGTTTCTTTACACACACACACACAAAAAAATGAAATCCATTCACAATACAAAACAAAAAGAACTAGGAAGATAAAAATTGCTGTATACATTCAGCCTCTAAAATGCAGATCTGTATTGAATTTGGAACCATAGCCGTGAAGGAATTGATGGCATGTAAATATATATTTTCGCTTGCATGTAAACGCAATAATTCAAAAAATAAGATACCTTAAACATATGAAATTTTGTATACGATTTTATGATTGTAATTGCAGCTCTATACCAATTTTGTGACAGTAAAAAACAGTCGTCCAAAATACACATCAATTTTTCAAGTATAATCGTCAGTAAAATAAAAATGGAGCATCTCTGTAACTTTGTTATTTACAATCACATCCTTGCAAATTTCGAGTCGATGGAAATGATTCTAAAAGGACAAATTTGTTAAGATTGACAATCAGATTAATCGACTTAATTAACTATTATGACAAAATTTTTCCATTGAGGAAATTCATTTGTCGTCATAGAATTAATTTCGCATTAAAATTTAAAGAAATTTTCAGTATTCCTTTTGATTATAGAAAATTAGATTACAGGGCACAAATGACAGTTCAATTGTTTAAAATTTACTCTTTACCGATAGTTATCGGTAACTGAAAGTAATCGGCAAGTAACTGAAATAGAGATTCAAGGAAATCCATATTATTTCCTACTATTCAATAAATTAATTAACACTGAAATAAATTAGCACCTATATTTTTAATAGTTTGATGTTGAGCATTCATTCATATATTTCTTTAATTAGACGGATAGTATTTTAAGAATATCTTAAAAATGATTCCCATAGAGTTATGAAATAATCTCCTCTTTCCATTTGCATTTTATAAAAAAATTGGGTAAAATCCTATTTTAGACAACCTCTAGCGACTTTTTCAAAATCGCGCCAAATCGAAAGTATTTGAAAGTAATCGAAAGTACCAATAAGATTAAATAGTTTTCTAACTTAGTTTAAATCAACCAATGAAGTTCCTTAGGGTTGCCGCATTTCTCTTTAGATGTTGTCAGGGTTGCCATTTTAAAATCATTATCGCTGATAATTTGGCGAGTTTTTAAATTGGCGTCAGAGGTGGGCTAAAATAGGATCGACCCAAAAATTGCTTTTGAACCTCTGGCCTGAGATATTGTAGCATGATAATGAGTCTAACTCAATTCGTATTGATTACATCATCTGTAGCATAGTAGAAAGAATACCCATCTTTATTAAAGTAATAAATTTTCTATCAGATTAACAATTGTTTCCACCAGAAAACAAAAACTCGTCTTTTTAATAAAACAACGGTCATTTCACTGGGTTCATCTTTACTCTATTCCAGTGATTCCCAAAGTGGTCTATATCGACCCCTAGGGGTCTATGACAACCTGCAAGGTGTCTACGTCAGCGGAAAAAAAATTTGGGGGGTCCATGAAATGAAAATGGGGATCCACGATAGTAAATCTCAACACATACACTGATAGTAACTATTTACTCACATCATACTATCTTATAATATCAAAACATTTACATTATTCATAAAAGTACCTATGAAGTAAAAAATTTTTTTAATATGTTTATAAAATTGTGTAAGCTGTAAGCTTATTAAAAAAATTTTATTTTGCTTATAGATGACTGATGCCATGTCTGAATCTAAATATTGACTTTTTGCTTATGTTAATTTATTTTATGTTTATTTCATGTTACATAGATTTTACATAACAGATACGAAATTTTATTTTGAGTAGTATAAATTTAAATTCAATTAATAAATGTATAAATTAACATGTGTTTTTACTTAAGTTTAAGTTTTTAACAGTACACTACAGTTAAAAATTTACAGGAAATCATTATCAGGTAAGTAGGGGGTCTATTCAATACGGAAAAACATGGCAAGGGGTCTACGACACAAAAAAGTTTGGGAAACTCTGCTCTATTTGCATCTCATCAATCAGCGGCTTAAAATATTTCCACCGTATAATGTATTTCATTCGCCATAAAAATTAAAACGCTGTTATTTATTAAGTCGGGATCAAGTGAAAAAAAAAAATACTAAAAGTTGAATTGATTTTTAAAGAAATGGAAATGCTTCAGTCTGTACATAGTATAAAATGAAGTCCTTTGGAAGCGTCTGTATGTTGGAACCACAAAAACTCGAGAATTAGTAAACGGATATTGGTTATATTTATACCATTTTGTAGAGAATTTATTGGGAAAGGTTTTCTATACTTATAATAAAGCTCAATGTGTGTGTGTGTGTTGGCGCTCTACAGGCCAGACCGTTGGACCTACAACTACCAAATTTGGTACATGTATACCTTGGCGGTTGGGAATGTGCACCTCGGAGCTCTTTTTTCAAATTTTTAATTAGAATTTGAATTAATTAAAATTTAAGCGAAATTTCAACGTTTTTCGGCTATAACTTCCAAACATATTATTGCACAAACATGATTTTTACATCAATTTAAAGATTAAAAAATTAGATTTCTAACGGTATCAGTTTTTTTAGTTTATAACGTAAGCTTCTATTTTTGACGAATTTTTAAAGAAATATTGTAATCATGTTTTTAGCACGTGACTGGATAAAATAAAAGAAAAATAACGCCAGAAGTTCAAATAAAAAAACAACGATCATCGCAAATCAAATCTAAAGAAATGCAACTTTCAGCACATGACTGGATAAAATAAATATAAAATGTGATATTTTCTTTAAAAAATGAATGCAAAGCAAAAGTTTCTACAATCGTTTGCAATATCTATATCATTAACTCAATACATTTTTCCCTTTCTCGCTCTCTTTAAAAAAACATATTTAATATTTTTGCAACATCACCAAAAAACATTTTTAATATTTTAGAAGCATAACCGATGGTTAAAACTGACTGATTTATAAAATTAAAGAATATTATTAGGAAAAGGTGTACTTTTAAAACTTTCCGTTCATCATCTTGAAGAAAATATTAATTTCAGGTCAATCAATTCCCGGAATTACTACAAGGCTAATGAATATGTGATTTAATTGAAAATTTTAGAACGCTTTACTCATGGCGAGCCAGCTGGTCGCCAAAGGCGGCTAGTAGTAAATAAAAGTCATATCAAAATAAAAAAGGAGCTTTATAATTGCGATTTTAATTATTCCTCGCATGCACGAAAACCTTAAACTGCGCTTGCGCAAATAACAAGAGCTGTGATATGTTTATGAATTTACATTACGATATATTTCTTTGTTTAAGTCTGACTTTAAAAAGCGATTAAAATCTCATTTCCTCAAGTTAGGAAATCCAACCTTGGCCGGAGCACATTAAATGCCAAAAAGCTTCGTTTGTTGTGCGATGAGGAAAATGAAAAAGAAAGAATCTTTTAATGAGCGAAATAACCATCTTTCTTTAAATCGAACCGTAACTGAATAGAGGAGACAGAAAGAATCTCCTGAAAAGCGAAATGATCACCTGTTTGTTGACAGAGAAAGACATTTAAAATTCAGTCAGAGAAGTGAAAAAACAAACAACTTTTCTATTGTTTAGTTTTAGTGGATTGTTTTGTCTACGGAATGCCATATTTTTACTTTTTTAACAGTTTAAATATTTCTGAATATATGCTGTAAAGTATACTGCTAGTATTTAAATAAAAAGAAAAAAAAATACTTATATTTTGAAAAATCATGAGTCGCTTGTTTGTTTATCCACAATTCCTGGAATACAAAAGCGAAAAATATCTTATTTTGCTATCAGCAAGTTGAGAATTGTTTAATATACGGTCCTGGAGGGGCGGTGGCTATTTCAGAACGGAGATTTTAACAAACAAAATTAAATATGTCTCAAGAATTATAATGAATTTCAGAAAGGAATTTGGTACACATATAAAAAGACCTTCTAAACAGAATTATTAAAAAATTCTGATTTCCAATAATACAAAAATTTCGGATAGGAGTCGATGTTCGATTTAACTATGCTAGTCAAATCGGTTAATCAGTTTCCAAAAGCCTATTTCTTTAATCAACTTCTATCGACACCAATTTTATGCGTTAGTAAATAACAAAGTTACAGAGGTGTTTCATTTTTTGTGCTGACGACTATACATTTAATAGAAAGCATACAAGATGGTTTCAAAGAGACCACTCCCACTGACTTTCTCCTCCGCTATTATACAATGTCATCTTCTAATAAGGAAAAAAGCATTGTTCGGATTCTGTAACTACAATTCATGACAAATTGTAATGACAGAAAGCAGAACACCGAGAAAACATCATGAATGAAAATTTTACTTAATCAATACATTTTATCTATTTCAGATTTCAGGAACACCATTCATAGAGAGCAAGTTTCTGTTGGAGTCGAAAGGTCAAACTCACAATATTCGAAACACAGGGACTATTTCATCAATCGAAATTGCCGCCCCTTTTTAAATGAACATTTATAAGTCTAAACAAAAATATATTTAGAATTATAAATTTTCTTGAACTTGAATATATTATGCAAAATTAAATTCAAGTGTATTTTAATATAATTAGATTTTGTAAAGGGTAAAAGAAAGTGATTTGTATAACGAGAATGACAACATAATTCATGTAACCCATCACATAAATTAAATAAATTTACAAAACGATTTAATTAAAGTTTCAAGTTGAAAGAAACTATCGTTTCGACTAAGAAGTATTTATAATAAGTATTGATTGAAATTAATTCTTATAATTCAGACTGATGCTATTTTTAGTCATAACTTTTCAAGTATGTTCTTCTGACTAATTTCTAAAGCTGTTAAAGATCACTCTTAATATGTATTTCAAGAACATATTTTATATATCTTTCATTGAAGCATATGTAGTAGCAGGTAAATGACAGTGTGACAAATTCAGAAGTTAAAATGAAGCCTATATTCAAATGATAAGTACATTTTTTAAATGCCAGTAATTTAACATTACATATATATACATATTTTAACAACTTTCTGGTAATATTCTTTGATTAGTAGAATTTATTCTAATTAATAATATATAACATTAATAACAAAGTTTTCATACATTTTATATTGTGCATTTTATTTATTACATATACTATCCATTGTATCCATATAATTTATATATTTACATGCTTATTACTTCATTTACATACTTTTCAAAAAACTTCATTTACATACTTTTTTTTTACAACGTTAATTCAATTTTTTCAACATCTTTTAAAAATAATTTTTTAAAATTAAATCAATAGTAGGGGTAGGTTAAAGACCCTCTGATTTTCTGTTAAAGAAACAAGAGATTAATAAACCTTTTAAAGCATGATTTGAAATTGCACTTTAATTACCCACTGCAAAAAAAGCTACTCAAAAGTTCTCAGTACTTATCTTTTTTCTCTTCATAATTTTCTCAGGTTTTAGATATCTATATATATATTTTTTCATTCACCAGCTTTGTATTTTGCCTCGAAATTGAGTTAAATTAATTATAAAAGTGATAGCTGATTTTATTCCATTAAAAAAAGTCAGAACTGAAAGAAACTAAATTTGATTACAATTAACAGATATCTGCTATCAATATAATGGTAAATATTTATATACAATTTACTAGCAACAGTAGAAAGAATAGAAAGAGAACCAAAACTTGAGAAACACTAGTCTTTTATGATACACTTTTGAAACAAAATTAATTTTTTATACACTATTTAAAATTATCTTACTGCAATTCTAACTTAGCATACATACAATAAATTTGGTCATAGAAAATTCGTTAAATGTATGTTGCTATTAAAAAATATATATAAACGTGGAAATGAAAAACTGTGTCTTTGATATATGCATCATATTATTCTACATAAAATAGACAAGACTTATCTTCATAAATATGTCATTTAAAGTTTTCAAATTGCTATGTGATATTATTAAAGGCTAATTAAGTTCAAAAAGTACAATAAAGTTGAGAAAATCAGAATAAAAAAATTTAAAACAAAATGTAGACAGAAAAGAATGAATTTTTTATTTAATTTCTTTTTTTATTTTTCTTTGCCTTTTTATGCACACGATTAAGTTTAGCTTTGTGTTTCCTTATTTGTCTTTGATTCATCCAAACAGGATAACTTCCATGTTCATTTGTTAAACGTTTGGGATGATATCTAGAAGACTGCTGATCAACATCCATTGAACCTGAAATATAGAAAAAAAAATTTAACATAATGAATCTAAATAAATTAGCAATAAAAGCCAAGTTAAAATGAAAACAATTAAATCAAACAGAAAAAGAATCTGGCCTGAAAACTTCTTCAAGGATCACCCTCAGGCATTTCAAATTAAGGGATTTTTTTCAGTGAGAAATCAGACATTTAGTCCAACAATATTAACCCCTTGTAATCCAAAAATCCTCTGAAAATTAAGATCAAAGAGATGCACCATATTTACAAACAAACAAAAAAAAACAACATAAAATGGGAATAAAATCACCAAATTAAGCAAAAATATAAAATAAATTACAAAAGAACATCCAACCACTAATTTTTTTTAAAAAAAGGAAAGAACATACTAGCAACAAGCATAGAAATTTTCACCAAAGTGTTCTACCCCCTTTTCAATTTGAATACTGTAACACCACTAAATCCAATTATTTATTTCTCTGAATAACATTACAGTATTCATATTGAAAAGGGGATTGAACACTTTGGTTAAAATTTCTTTGCCTGTTGTTAGTATGTTCTTTCCTTTTTTTTAAATTAGTGGTTGAATTTTCTTTTGTAATTTATTTTATATTTTTGCTTAATTTGGCAATGTTATTCCCATTTTATGCTGTTTTGTGTCTTTTCTGTAAAAAAGTTGATCTGTTTGGTCTTAATTTTCAGGTCATGAGGGGTCAAAACTATTGGTCTAAATGTCTGATTCATCACAGAAAAAATCCCTTATCACTAAACATATTAATACTTTTTTTTTGTAAAAAAACGATGTGCAAATATTATGACAAAAGCTTTATTACAAAATAATTTAAATTTTATTACAATTGGTTATTGCATTCCATAAATGCATAAAATTGTATGATTAAGAGGAATTTTTTTTTTATAAGTCATGGCCTACAATCTTTTTGTTCAATTCATCTAATTAGATGAACTGTTTGTTTTCACTGTTGAATTGAGTTGCTTTAATTTTATGCAAATGTTTCTGTATGTTATGGCTGAATGAATAGTAGAGAATTTTGTTCTTTTAATTATCTTATGTTTTATTTATTTCTAGTCAAAATGAATAGTTTTTATGGCATATGAAATGGTAATTTTTGTAATAATAATGAGCAGCCATTTAATTCCACTCCCAAACAAGGTAAAATAAGTTAAATTAAGATAGGTGGTACACTCAAACTCTTTTGAAAGGAAATAGAATCCCTAAAAGTCACTAATATTAAATGCCCCAAAAAGGGTTGATTTCTTTTCCAGTCCCCATTCCTGTATCCTTTAAAGTAGATGGACATAGATTCTCTTTTACAAAAAAGGCATTTGCATAAAGTTTTCACATATATTATTAGTATTTATGTAAAGTCCCTAATAGAACAAGTATATGATTTATATCTGCAGAAGAGATTTTATGACCCGATGATTAGGCTTTGGTATTATAATTCTGTGTTGTGTCAAAAACACTGATATCAATCTCTCTTAAATACATTATTGTGGGAGGAAATGAAAGACTTCAAAGTTTATTGCATTTTTTTACTCCAGATTGCATGAGATCATATAGCTTTAACAATATACTAAATTTTTAACTCCAATGCAGAATTTTTCAGCTTTGTATTGCTGTTTCTATATTTGTTTGCATCTTTAATGCAGAATTTTAAAGTTATCAGTAATACTAATTTTGAGCAAAGGTTTTTTTAAAAATATAAATAATAACAACAATAACTCTGCAAATCACAATTATATTTAGTTGTTAATAGTGTATTATGTTACAGAAAGATTCAATATTTGTATTTCTCACTAAACAAGTTGCATTTTAATTTGAAGTTAATTTGATAAGAATATTTTTATACTTAGGGTGGGGCCTCTAATCTCTCGGATGCCTAGAATGGCAATACAAAGACAAAAATTGTATTTAACACAATTATTTTTATTAAATGAAATGCAAATTCTTTTTATTTGGAGTCATTCTATTTAACCAGCTTGTCAAAAAATGCTATTAATGATTCATAATGACAATAAATATTGATATATTGAAAAATATCAATATATGTTAGACTATATATTATGACAATGAAATTCAGTCATCACTAAGCCCAAGTGAATATTCAAAGGTATTTTAAGGTAATTTGAAATATACTTAAACTAGAAGTAAAATAAAGTGCCCAGTTCCTTAAAATTTATTAAAATAAAATTTTAATATAACTAGAGAAGTTTCATATTGATCAATTTTAATATAATCTGCATCAAGACATCTAGAATTTTGTTTAAATTATTGAAAGAAATAAAAATCATTACAAATCAAACAAATATACAATCTTTAAATGATAAAAATAACTTACTAGGCTCAATGGTTGCATCTACATTCTCTTCAATATTTGCACTGATGTTCTTTTCCCCTAAGTTTTGTATATCCTTTTTATCTAAAACTGTTAAAGAAAGATTATTAAAAATGAGAAATTTTACTACTATGATAATATTAAAAAAATAACTATAATCAAGAATGAATAAAAAAGTTTATTTCTAAATTCAAAAGATTTTTTTTCCTGTAAATTTTTTTTAAAAATCTTGTCACAAATAATTTAGCCAAGCGAGTTTTATATTGGTGGACTGGTTTTTGTTTCAAATGAGGAATGCACAGCAAGGGTATTCTTGGTAATAACTCACTTTACATTTTTCACCCCTTGTTTGATATAGAAAGTGATCCATCACTATAATGTTTTCAAAGCAAGTTGAGTCAGGTTAATAGTAACAGAATCAAGTAGGAATCCATTAGTCTTAAAAATAACTTGGAACATTACAAACACAAATTATTACGCTGAACAAAGTACCAGCTTATTTAGATGGATATATCATTTCTAAAATTGTCGTCATTGATGTAAAAGCACATCACGACCAAAAGTTTATATTTGATTTTTATAAGAGCAAATGCAAATAAAATTCAACATAGAAGGGATAGGAAATTTAAATTTCCACCTGTAGTTGCTTCATTTAGAAATTTTAACTGCAATCCTATTAAGCTAAGAAACAAGCATTTTGGAATGATTACCATTATAAGAATGACAAAACTATCACAAAAATTGATGACAGTGCAAGGCTATATTCTAGATAAGTTTTTAAAATCGTTTTTCTTAATAGAATAGAATAATGGCATTCATAAATTTTAAGGCTGTTAAAAAATGTCTTATTACTTTTAATTCTAAAGCTAAGTACCTTTTTTTTTTTTCAAGATTTAAAATATATGACTATGTTTGAATTTTTCTTTCTTTCTGTGTAATTTTTGAATGAAAAATGAAAATTGTACTGTAAATTCCTTTCATATTCATTTAAAAGATTGGACAAAACAATATATTAACAAAAATTGTGATTCAATGTGTTAAGTTCTTCACAGCAATAAAAATGGCTAGATAACATTTATTTCATTTACATACTACATGTCATGCGTGTTTTCAGAACAATTTCTCTCATCTCTGAAGTATCTATTTTTTTAACACACTTTTTTTGTCGTACGGAGCTAATCTCCACAGTCTTTATGAAGACTAAAGAGTAGAATATAAAAGTTACCGGGTGTAATTAAAATAAATTATTCACTATTTAGAATACTAAATGCAAAAGAGTTGAAACATTTTTCGAGATGTACCAAGTTCGGCATATTTCGCTCTTTCGGAATAACCATCCAAACACTTCATTACGATGCCAAATGTTGAAAAAACGAGCAAAAGAAAAAGTTCATTAAACGTTATCTTAACATGGGTTAGAACTCCCATATCCCTCCATCAATTGCTTCTCTTTCATTGATTTTCTCCTATAATATATCCAGTCAAACAAATATTTATGACTATTATCAATTTAGTGCATTTATCAAATGCAGAAACGAAAAAAGATTATCTTCTTTGCACCATAGAGCTGATATATAAATGGAGAGAGCTAGTCACTTGTTTCCTATCTAATCAAGTGTGCACAACATGAGCCATATGACTTAGCAGAGATCTGGGAGTAATAACACCTTTTTTGGGCACCATATCGCAAATCTTGGAGTACTCAAAAACTGCTGCGCAACACTTTGCTTCCTGGCATTAGGTCCGGTCAGTTTTCCTTTCTGGTTAACATTTCTTTATCACATTATTATGCAAAAAATCTTGGAAACAAGGAATATCAAAATAGCTCCTTTTAATGATTTTAATTATTTTAATGATATAGTTTTGTTTTGTTTACTAAATTATTTTAATTTATATTTGTTTCATAAATAGGTTTTATTTCATTTAGCTTTTATTTTTGCTTAATTTTTGTAGTTTAATTCTGAATTAAATTTTAATTTCAATTCGTCATATTTAGTTTCGTTTTTCCGAAATAATTGAATTTTTGATGATTCTGGAAATTGATTTAATTATTTAAGGCTTTTATGGTCAGTTACTGATATATATTGTTACGAACGTGTGGTTTTGCTTTCCCACTATAATACTATCATCGTAAGGAAGAGAGTTTTACAGTAATGTGTATTGAATAGTGAATGAGTGTGACGTCAGAGGTCACAAGGCTTGGTGACAAACTTGGCGACTTTGGCGACAAAATGGAAAGTACCCGAAACATCGAGAATTTTCCCGATCCGTCCACTAGGAGCCGAGATCCAGCTAGAATGCTCCTGATTGGTCCAGAAGATGTTAGCCCCTCCTACCACCGGTATATATAAGGAAGAGGGCTAAGTGAGTGAAGTCAGTGTGGAAGTGAATCGAAACGGATAAAGTCGAAGCGAAGCAGCGGAGAAAAGGGAAAGGAGATCCGAGGAGGAATCCAGTGGAGTGCGGCAGTGGAGAGAAGCCGAATCTGAACGATCTAGAGTTCAACGTCGAAAACAAAAAGCGCTGTGGAGTTTATCGAGAAGACCTAAGAGAGAGAGGTCTTGAACTGGGGAGTCCTGAACGGAGGACTGCTAATCTCCGTGTGGCATATACTGACGAAGCCTGCGTCGTGTGTAGTAGCCCGTTGTGCCGTCGTCGGGAATGGAGCTGTCCCGAACTAAGGAGTAGTCCCGTTGTGCTAAGTAGTGAGTCGACAGCAAAGGCAAGAAGAGACAAAGGAATAGTTCAGCCTGTTCTGGAGAGACCCAGGAGGTGTAAAGCGAATCCCTTAAAGATTCCCTCTCCGGCTGAATCCTGTCTGGCCGTTCTGTGGACATTGTCACTACAGAATTTCTGCCTGTGGACTACTATCTTCAGTGTGCTGTCCTGTGTGCACGTCTCTGCTGTAAATAGTTGTCTCCTGTACATATTTGTGTTGTGAATATTTGTCGTCTGTGTCCTATCCTGTCCTGTTAATAAACGTCTATGTTGTGACTTTTACTAAAGGATTGATCATTGTCATTGTGTGCATCATCTAACACCATACACAACTACTATATACTATGAGGTAAAAAAAAGAACCCGACGGATTTTTATAGGAAATCCGTAACAATATATGTATATATATATATATATAATCACTAAAACAACAACAAAAAATGTAAAAACTACAAATATTTTAATTACTAATCTATATTTGTAATTAAATAGTAAAATTTTACTGTACGCTTTGTTTTTGACAAAGCATTGTTACGGAAAATTGTCCTATAAGGGAAATATGCCATAAACAATTGTTTTGCAAAATTTAGACTGGATTTAATATCGTTCATGATAAATACAATTCAAATATTTATGGTAAAAAAGGAACAACATATTGGAAATAATAAGGAACTTTATTTGCTTTAAAATTAACACAATTATAAAATTTATAATAAAAGAAACAGAATCAGTCAATAATGTTTATGTAAACACTTGTATTGGCAAGAAAAAATCACAGCAAGCACTGGCAACATATTCAAGATTAAAATAAAGCAAGTAGCAAAATATAATGCAGTTACATCAGTTTAAATGAAGCTTAATAATGTGTTAAATTAATTCAATATAATAACTAAACCAAACTGTGAAATATTATTCAGTTATAAAACCAAAATCACTGAGTGATCGAGGTTGCAAAATTTTAAATTGACTTAAAATGGATATAAACAGAATATGTTTATTGTAAATACCCGTGAAATGATACAGGACTATCCTTAGAAGCTTTTTCTTTGCATCCAATAGAACAACAATAGTTAACTATAGATTAAATAAGCTTTAAAATCCAACAATAAAAGTTGGGAACAGAGAATGCGGTTACAGTAAACACAAATTCTGTCCCTAGGTCACCTGACTTTATCTTGTGCTACACCAAAGTAGAGTGACACTTCCTCTATCAGTATCCCAGCTCTATCCTTTGCTCTTTTCATGAAAATTAAGCAATTTTAAGGACCTCATTTCCAAAACTAAGCATTTTTAAGGTGTTTAAAAATGATTTTCAAATGTAAGCACTTTTCATGACTTTATGTAACCTGGTTCAGCTTCAAAATAAGAAACATGTCATACTATCCAAACTAGGATAAGCAAATGTGAGAAAAGAATGTAAGATATCCTCCAGAGTTCCTGAATTTCTCCTGTGCACAATACTGCATATGAATTTCTTGATTGAAAAAAAAATTGAGATAATTTGGTAAAATCGGATATTAAATGATGATGCTTTGAGTCAAGGAATTTTTTCCTTATTTTGTATTTTCAAATGTTACAGCTTTTATCCCTTTAACGGGCGGTGGTTTCACTGCGAAACCACCATTTTCAAAAATTTATTTCTAAACGCACAGTGGTTCCACAATGAAACTGAAGATTGAAAAATAATCTCTTATCTTTAATAATTGCCTGTAGATGTCAGCACATTTCTTAATTTAGTTTTTACCTATCGAAAAATGCATCGTTTAAAATGCTGTTTTCGCATATTTTTTATTTGATTTTTTTTCGGCAAGTACATAGCAACAAAAAATCTAAATGTGCCCATAAATTTGTTGAATGTAGGCCCCTGTAGCACACACATTTTTTTCAAATCAAATAACGAAAAAAAAGTTCACCAAACTTGACTTTTTCTTAGGTGGTTTCGGAGAAATACCACCGCCCCTCTAGAACATGTGATGCGAGGTGGTAACTCTTTCAGCAACCACTTGAAGAAACAGATGTTTCTTCTTTCCTTTGCCTCTCTATCTCAGTAAATCAAGAGGGGGATAATTTATATTGGTTTGGCCATGTGTTTTGTGGGTGAGGAATCTGTTTATATTGTGGTAAGGAGTTTGAAATTCTTCCATATCAGAAAAAAGGGAATAATGCGTCAAACCATACCTGATTTTGAAACTGAACCATCAGCAGAAATTTCAAACATGGGTAATTAGGAAATCAAGTCAATCAGGAAATTATTTGTGCACCCTTTTCTTGATTTGTGAATCTTATAATTTTTTTTTTCGTGTTGCAAAATTTTTTTTTTTTGCCTTTTTACCTTGGTTATCGAATCTTATAATTTTTTCATTTATAATTTTTTTTCATGTTTTAAAGTTGTGTAGATAATTTTCATTGATAATATTGTATGTTTTTGTGTTTCTATGAATGAATAATGAATAATTGTGTTTCAAAGTAAATTCAAAAGTTTCATTATTTATCAGAAATAAATGTCGTAGGTGCGCGGTGGTTTCACTGCGAAACCACCAGCCGCAGTGGGGTGTAATCCACTATAAATTTTTTAAAAGGTATTTTTATTCTCCTTAGACCCTATGCATGCAAATTAATTACACCCTTTTTTAAAATTCAGAAAATTTAAATTTGCGCGCGTTAAAGGGTTAAATGAAGTGTCATTTCCTCAATTAGGGTATAAAAATGTTCACTACAAGAAATGATTTCAAAGATAATTAAAGTGGAAAATGAGTAATAATTACTGGTAAGTTAGTCAGAATTTTTAATTTTACAGTTAGTTAGAATTGAGTACAAAAAGAAATCTTTAAAAGCAAGTGCCCAGAATGGAATCTTCCAATGGATGTTGTATTACCAATTCCACTAATGAAAAATGTATATCCTTACAAAATAAAAAAAAAATATGTATCAAATTATAAAAAATATTGAAAGTGTATTAGTTTCAAGAAGATTTTACATTAGGAATAAAGATAATGAAAAAATAATTTTGTACTCATGATACCATACTAACTTGATGAAAAATTATTTTGAGTTATCACATATAAAGTGAATATTTAAATATCCCATAGGAAACTTAAGACACCACTGGTCACAATTTTAAAGGGAAAAACAAACAAATAAAAAACTTACCAGTACAGATTTCAGACATATCTGCATCTTTATTATCAGAATTTTCCAGAATGCTTTTAAGCTGCTTTAATTCTTTTACAGCATATCTTTCCCGTTTAATTGCACGCATTTTCCTGCGCCATTTGCTTCTTAAACTCTTTGCCATTTTATATATACTGATAAGCTAGATACGAATAAATTGAAATAAATATAAAGAAAATAAATCGTGTGAACATTAGTTAAATACTAAAATATTCATTCAAATCATATCGTGTGTATAAAATTCTACAGAAATTTGATCACAAGCTCACAGAACTTATAATCAAACAATAATAGTCATAATAATTACACTGAAGCAACATGTTTAAATTTTAAGAAAATACTTTACAGTACTTCTCTATTACAAAGCTTTAATCATTACCAAACTTGAATGTTGGTGCTATTATGTAAAATAAGCATTCATTATTTAGTTATTATCAAGATATGGATTTTTTGAAAACTCTATGAGCTCCATTCATTGAGAAGCACCCACAAGATAAAGATAGCTATCAGAATTTATGAATAATTGTTATGGATTTTTGAAATTGTAGTCTAAAAAAAGTGATTAAACTAAAATATAGTAGAAATCTGCTATTTCTTTTCAAACGCAAGCATCAATACCTTGTTTGATGACTTCAATTAGTAAATTGTCAGGCAAAGTTCAATTAATTTAGTCTCTACAACTTAATTCTTAAAAAGTTCCTTGTATCATTTGAATTTTTAAGGTAGTGTACATGTGATATAGCATTATGTTCTAAACTGCATTTAAGTCTTTAAGTTACTTTTATAAAATTATTTTTTGAATATATATGTAAATTTGACAAACACTGATTTCATCTTTACATATGAATATATAAATATATCTTCTTTCACCTTTATTACTTTTTATACCAAAAAAAAAAAAAAAAAAAATCCACACAAAACATTTTATAAATACTTTATTATTATTTCTGATGCATATTTAAATACGAAACTCACACACTATTTGATGAAGCATTAGTTTATTTCAATATTCGATGGTTTAAATTACTCATAAAATTTTAAGTGCAAAGGCAGAAAATTAGATTTTAAACAGAGAATTTAATCATATGTATGAAATATAATCACATATATGAATATTTAATATAATCTGCAAAATCGTAATTAGTTGATCATATGACCAGCTAATTGTCATTAGCTGATCAAAAGTATATGGGCACAAGCCTTTATATGCATAGTTTACACATCGGTAGACAGGTGAAAAATTTTATTACTATTTATCAGAGGAAATAAGGCTAAATCAGAGGAAATAAGACTAAAAAATGTAATTTTCTTAAATTCCAAAATAAAACTTACATTTTATTAAATTAATTTTAAGATTCTTAATACATAGCTCAAAGAAAGATTATATATACACTTACACTATTTATAATCTTTCTTTGTAACACAAGGAATATTTTGACGGTTAATTTTTTTTATAAATTGGTAGTTGATTATTTTTAATAAAATTCAATAGATACTAACTTATCTTGCATGTAATAAAAAGCTTATAAATTAATCACAAAATAATACGCACTTCTGAGGATTCAACAAATTGACTCACCAGGAACCCGCGTGTTTACAATCTTGTAAAATTCGAATAGAGTTGAGTTGAATTTTATTTCAAAATAACACAGGATAGCGAAAAGAAGACTTCAGTTTTGCAATGTTCATACATAGAGGAAAAATTATTATCCATTCTAGATGTATAAAAGGAAATTAATTCAATTTTATCCACATATTTTGCTATTTTATTGCATTTTTCATTCAAAAAAAAAAAAAAAAAAAAAACGGAATTAAACTAATTTTGCGCGACATCTTGTGTTGATGTATGAACTATCGATGGTATATTTGTCAACAAACGGAAGATTGTAATGTACATTATTTTAGAAAACAGTTAAGTTTTCTATTTCAAATTAATAAACAACTGCCTGTTTGAAAATTCATATAATTTGTGCTTTATTTGTTTTGTAACAATGTCAATTAAAGGATTTTGAAATATTTCAAACTGGCTGAATATTTAGAACATCAATCAATACAAGGATAGCTGATTTTCCACAAAAGGAGAATGTAATAATTGTCTATCTGAGTAATAAGATTTAAGTTAGTATTCTATTTTTCCTTTAAAAATGAACTTTATTTTTTCACCTGAAAATTTTATCACGTATATATCAAACCGGTATTAATTGGGAGGCGTGGTTGCTAAATGTGTTTCCGTCATGCTTCAATTTTCGGTTAATTGGAAACTTTACTGAATATTTTCTTATAAAGTACGAATAAATTTTTAAAACAAATATATTATACTCCAAAATTATAATTTTATTATGTATGAGAGTTGCGTTTTGGCATATTTTGATGTAAATATGTCATCATGAAGGAGATAATTAAATAGCGTTTTCTTCGAGATATTTTTATGGGAGCTTTTCCTTAGCTTTTTTTACCTGTTTTTGTTGGATAGTTATTTTTTATGTCATAAAATGAATTTATGATATTTTTAAAACGTATTATTAAAAGTTTAGTTTTGTTGAACTGATAATTTTTTGTTTCTGTTTAAAGTTAAGTGAATGAATATTAAGTTCAAAACTTATAATCTTTATTTAATTGTGATTAAGAATGCATATAAGTAGGATAATATACTTTCATTATATGATTAAAATTTTTTTTTGATTACAGGTTTTGTTTTGCTATTTTCTATTGTAAATGTGTACTATTTAGTATTTGAAGGATAAAATATGTCTAATGATGGTATTATAATTTTTAATGTGCAAAAAAAAATTGGAATTTAAAAAATATTTTGCCTTTTTAAAAATGTTATATTTGATATATATTTTAGGTGTGTAAGCTGTCCAATACAGCATTAAATTTATGAGGAATAATTCTTAAATATATTTCATTATTATTTATTGAATTTTAATTTATCTTCCAGTCTTAAAAGTCATGGCAGCTGAAAATTTCAAAGTAAGTTAACATTATGATAAATTTCATTTTTGCTCTGTAAAATTTGTTTTTAAATTTGCTATATTTAAAATAATGATCTGTGAGATTATTATTTTAAATATTGCAAATTTAAACACAATTACAAATAATATTGGTAAGTTAGCAGCAATGGTAGAGTTAATACAAAAATTTAATTAATATTTAGTTTTATATAGTAGCAATACATATTTGGTGTTGCCTGTGACATGGTGAACATCAACTCATTCAAAAGCACAATAAAGTTAATAAAGTTATAAAAAAGAAAGTCAAGTAAAAGTAATGCAATAACAATTTGCATTTTTTTTTCTTTATCAATAAAGTCAAATATTTGAAAGTATTTAAAATATGAATAGAATTAAAATTTTTGCCACATATGTTACATTTAGAATTTAAATTATGTAAAAATAATTTTCACGATTCTTATTATGATCTGTAGATTTATATCTTAAAATGAGTGCAATCCAATTTTAAGCTTCAAAAAAAAATTTCGCCCAATTATTAAAATATTCACAAAAAGCAAATTACATGCTATATAGTTTAACGATTGAAATTACCTAATTGGAGAATTTTTTTTTTTGGCTTTCTTTCTTTGCCATTACAAGTGACAAGTACCTTAGTTGTTTTTAAATATGATCACCTAATGGAGTGATTTCAAATTAAAGTTATGCTACAAAACTATTATTTAAAATATTTATTAAGAATTATTTTTATAAGGAAGAAAGTTGAATAAGGTTTTAAGTGATTTTAAATGAATGAACTGAATTAAAGCACAATTTCTGCAAAATTTATATATATCCGAGATCAGCCCAAAGAAAAAATAAATAATTTTAGCTTGATCATTTTAAACTTCATTTTATTCATATTTTAGTTTGTGAGCTAATTTTTAATGTCATTATGCACTGTAATTTAAACAGGGGGAAAAGTTCCCAAATAATATTTTTATTATTTGGCTATATTCTTAAATGTTTACTGTTCATGGAGAACCATTTTCCTGCATACATGTCTTATAAATAAAGATGTCTATTTTTTTCATTATTTT
Organism: Argiope trifasciata; assembly: GCA_026543055.1. Taxonomy (NCBI): domain Eukaryota; kingdom Metazoa; phylum Arthropoda; class Arachnida; order Araneae; family Araneidae; genus Argiope; species Argiope trifasciata. The sequence continues at coordinate 338,045 of JAPMOQ010043861.1, read as the reverse complement.
CGACAATGCTGAATGAGAATCCTGATACTTTACCGCTTTTTTATATTTCCCAGTTTATCCCGAGTCCATGTTCGACTTCATGTATTTAGTCTTCCCCCCCCTTTTGTATCCAAGAAGGTTATAATATTTGTGAGAAAATTTGACTGTAAATGAAGAAAGGAAATTTTCCTCAATCTTTTTCATAGAATTGCCGAGATAATCTTTGGCCTCATCATGAAAATAATTAAAAATCATTAAAAAGAGGTATTTTGATATTCCTTGTTTCCAGGCTTTATGCATAATGATTTCAACAAAATATTTGAATTAGAATATATCAGCTGCAAGATTTTAAGTTATAGTATTTTTTTTTTCAGAAGAATGATTAATATTTTTCTAAATTCAGTGAATTTGTTTTTCTGAAATACCATAAAAAAAAATACACTTTTTATCATTAGTGGACTGATTGTCTAGTAATTTCAATAATAAATAATGTGCTAAATATACATAGAAAATCTTCCTAAACAGTATAAAATATTAAATAAAAATTTTCCACAATCAATTGTTAGGCTTCAGGTTACATTAAATTGCTATTATAACTACCTCTGTTTCGAATTTCATTGCCATAAGTAGATAGATTTGTCAAATTCAATGTATTTATGTGTTATTATGATTATTATTTGCATTGTAATTATGAATAATTTTTATAAACATTTATAAAAAACATTAGTGATGAAATTTTTTTTTAAGTAACATATAATGCTTAATAAAAATAGTTTACTTTCACTTCCTATTCTCTGATGAAAATTGTATTTTAGTTTAAATTAGGACTAACATATTTTAAGTTAGAATAAAAAGTTTTCGTTAAAGTATGAATTTTTTTACCAGTCACTATTGTTTAGAATTTTTATTTAAAAATGCATAGTTACTTAAAATGGTAATTAATGTATGTACACTTTGAATAGGTTAAAAGTCTTGAAAATTCCAATGGGAAACAACAAAATATTTCCCTCAAAAAAGTTTTACCTCCAACACCTGCAGTAGGAGATGTATCAAACTCAACACTTGGTCTCCTGGACAGAAATACCAATTCAAAGCAGACACAGGCATATAGTGCATTTTTCTTAGAATATTCTTTGATCTCAGAATAGTAAGTCTAAATATATTTGGATATCTAATTTGTTATATGGTAATGGCAATTTTTTAAGGCACTTAAATTTTATAATAAACAGAAATGTGAGAAACTTATTTATGTGTGAAACTTCTTCATATTTAATAAAAGAATTTCATATATATTTTGAAGTATTTGTTATTAACATTTTCTGTGAAGACTAAAAGTAGGACTTTAAAAATTGTCCAGCATTTAATTTATGCTTGATTTTGGTGCTAGATAAATAATCTCAGCCATCTTTTAGTTAATATTATATTTGATTTTTTTTTCTTTTCAGTTTACTCCCAATTAATTGATGCCCCCCCCCTTCACAAAATATTAAAAAAAAAACAACCTTCAATTTGTATTCAAAGTTTAATGGAAGTGATTATCTTATCATGCATTTGTCTATTTCTAATCGTCTTGATTTATTGGGCTACTATAAGCATTCAGAAAGTTTTTTTTATTACAATATTTTTAAACACTACCAATATTTCAAAATTAGACTGCTGTAAAAAATTATCTGAATTGAAAGCCTTTATTGTATTTCTTATATTTAGAGGTCAAGAAACCACACTACTTTCTATTAATAATCCCTTATTTTAGTGTAAGCTCAATAGTAATGTTTTTTTTTTCTCTTTAACATCATGCTAGTAAATTTTTAAAAATTTTATCATTTGACTAAACAAATTGGATTATTTCGAATCTTTCATGAAGGCAGTTAAAAAGAACACTTTAGAATTTTTGATCATATTTCTGTTTTATAAGTCATTCTTAAATTAAATTGAATAAATAATTTTTAATATGATATTTTTTGTATTAAGTTTAATTAAATATTCAGAATTTTAAACTTATTGTAACAAAAGGGTTTTTGAAATAAATTTTTCCAGTAAACAATAAATAGCATGTGTTTGTTTGAATTTTTATAGTCTTCTACTCCAAAAGCAGTTTCTTTCTGGTGTTTATGTTATTCCATCTGCAGGTTCACCATTGAGTAAGTTTCAATTTAATTTTTATTACACACTCATATATATATATATATATATATAATATGAAAAGCAACAACATTTTGAAATGGTTTCATTAGTGCTTTTTTCCTTTCCTAGAATGGTTTGGTGTCATTTTTATCCGCCAAGGATTATATCAAGGAGGTGTTTTCAGATTCACACTTTATGTACCTGATAATTACCCAGATTGCGAATGTCCAGTAAGAAAATTTTACTCATTTTTAAATGTATTATGCTGATGAATTGATTTAAATCCAAAATATATCCATTAAGTGATATTTCTATTTTTGAATGAATGAAACATTAAACATATCCATATGCATTTGATTTACCAATTTTATTGAACTATATTTTGAAATAATTCATTTATATTCTGCTACATAAGGTTTTTCAGCAATTTTTATAGAATTTATAAGACACATTCGTTATCAAGAATTTTGAAGCCCACTTGCAATTCATCTGTATTGCTTCATTTGATGTTTATATACATAAAAACTTACAATAACGAATACATTTAGTAACTATTATGTAATATTATGATATAATATTTTGTATTAATTTTCTTATGTTTAGAATCTGATTGCCCAGTGTATAAATTAACCAGTTAAAACATTGTGTATAAATAAATGATCATAAATATATTAAATAAATTGCAATTATTTAGTAATGAATGCTTTGAAAATTTTACCTATAATATACCTTTGATGATTTTACCTATAATAGATTGGAGAGATGGAAACATTTTCTTTTGAGCAACTGTTATATTTCAATACATTAATTTTAGAATAAATTTTTAATATAAACCAAAATTTTTTGTATTACTTTTATTCAGTCATGTAAATTTTCAAAATGTATTACGAGATTACAGCATAATATTTTACAAACTTTCCCCCAGATTTTAGTATTTGATCCTCCGGTGTTTAACCCTTTAATTAATATTGAAACTGGTGAATTAGATGTCAAAAGAGCATTTCCAAAATGGAGGTGAGAGGCATTTATTTTTTGTAATCTAAATACTTTTTTTGCTTCATACTTTAATATCTGTCAAAAAATATTTATACATTTAGGAGAAATGTGAATCATTTATGGCAAGTTATTCAGTGTGCGAAACGAATATTTTTCAAGATTGAAACTGAATCACCAGTAAATGCAGAAGCAGCTGAGTTGTAAGTTCTGTTTCCAAATAAACTTAATCTAAGATTTTTTTGTATATTAAAATCACTTTTTAAATCAATGAATTTTATATGAATTGTTGACAAATTATAATTTTGCTGTGCAAATAAATGTGAGACTAATATTATTTTGGAAAAGTTTATAGAAAAATAAAAGAATATCAATTCAGAATGATGAGCAGTTCTTTAATATAGTAAATTCAAATTTATTATATGCAAATATTATTTAACTTTCTGTATTTTTGTATAGATTTGTTATAGTTGGCCAACAAATACCTTCATTATGATTATTTCAATTACAGATACAAAATATTGGTAGAAATTAGTTCTAATAATAAAGAATATCAAGCTTAAAGAAAAATTCATTTAAGACACAATCAAATAAAATGCATTACTATAAGAATGCTCCTGATACATTTTGTATGGATATAAATATGGAAATTATAATATTGTTTAAAAAATTAATATATTTTATATGGATACAAGTATGTAAATTATGGTACTATTTTCTTACTTTGCTTCATTTTCTTTGTAATCAGACATAAAATAATTATAAGGGTAATAACTTTTACACCTTAACAACAGTTACATGTTTTGAATATAAATTTTGAATCTTAAATGAGAACTTTAAAATAACATATTTGTATTTACAAATATTAGAAAATCTGAAAGAGAATTGTTAGGATGTTTTTTTAAAAAAATATATCTTTATGATTTGTTAGGTAATTTATGAAATTTAATTTTATTATGAAATAAACTTTGAAAAATACATTTAAGAAACATAATGAATCTTGTTATTTTTTCTAAATTTTGATTTTTACAAAATCACAATATTTATATTAATCTTTTATAAATATATGTTTTATACCTTGTAGCATTCTTTCAGAAAGTAATAAATGGGTTATTTTCTAGGTATGTAAAAGATTTAGAATTGTACAAAGTAAAGGCAGCTGAGAGTATAAGTGCATGTAATGAGAGGTTATATGAAAAACCAAATACTGATGATCCTCATGCTCTCCATTTCACTCCTTGGGACCCTTCAATCCATGAAGATTTCAGAAAAAAGTTATTCACATACAAAGTAATTTTTGCTTATTTGAATGCTTTTTATTGCAAAAAGGCATCATGGTAAGGTGAATTGTAATTAGATGGAACATACGAACATTGATAATAATTCTCATTTTAAGTATGAAACTATTATATATAATTTATATATAAATTTTATAGCTGCTTTGTGTGCCTTTTGTGTTGTGAATTTAATTGCTAAAATATGAATTTCTTTTAAATTTGATTTCATACTTATATATATTTTTTATAGTCTTAATAGCTACAGATTTAGCATCAACTTAATCATATACCAATTATAAAATAATAAATTTTATTTTCCTATTTAGAGAAATGCATATTATTACAAAATATTTTATCAAATTAAAGATGCCATTTTGAAAATGTTATTGCCTGATCATAAGTGCAGCATTTAGGTATTATGTTTAAAATTGTTGAGATTATATTTTGAATGTATAATATACATGAAATATGTTGATCAGTAGTTCATAATTTGGATGGACACGGAAAAGATTTTGAAGAAATAAAGACATCAATATTTTATAAAATATTTATTTATTATGTGTTTATTGATGCATGTAAAAATAGAAATTATTTACATATTCTATTTGATTCTCTTTATTCTTAAACAATGCTTAGTTTGCATTGAACATGCACTTTTTATTGTGCAAACTACAAGTATAATATTTAATTACCAATCATTCAAATGTATTTTATCCTTTTTATTTTGCAAGTCATTTTAATAACTGTAAAAGTGCATCTCTTTTTAAATCAGAAATAATGACATGTTTTACTTTATAGATAATACAGTTACTTCAAAAGCAATTTCATTTTGCATTACCACAGTGATATAATTTTTTTAACATTAACTATAATAATAATGAATTAATATTCATTTTGCAAATCAGTTGATCTCTGCCATTTATATGTCCATCAAGTAATTGAGCATTGATTCATGATAAATATCTATGACAAAATATTTTACCAAGTTGAGCATTGATTCATGTTCTGTTATGCTACAAACTATGATACATGATGTATCATAATTATATATATTTAGTATATCTGAAATTAAAGAGAAAAATGTAATACAATATATTAAATGATTTTGAAGATCACTTGGTAAAAATTTAGATTTATTCATTATTATGTATTTACTTATTTTAGAAAGAAGAGCAAGATGGTTCTAAAAATTTCCAAAATGGGCTCTCTTGGATGCAACCTGGAAGTTTGCAAATATTTTCAAAGACTCTGGCATGAATATTAAACAAACAAACAAACAAAAAAGAACATGAAGAAAACAAATGAAGGTTTATGTAAAGTAGTAGTTTACTTAACCATTTTAATACTGAGACTGTTAAATTAAACAGCGATGTTGATGAACCTTTTACAATTGCATTAACACCAGAGTTATTTATTTTATATTAAACCTGGTTTGTAGAAAATATTCTATTTATTGACTGTGATATTCAGATATCTGTAATGCACAGAATAAAATATCTTATGGAAATTTTGTTGATTGAATTGTAATCTACAAATTAATATTATTAGCAAATTTTTTGACGGTGGATGTTATTTTAAAATAATGGCACATTATTTTTATTTCACTGAAGGATAGCAATCCATCAATAGGGCATTTTTTTTAGTTGCTAAGAAGAGACAAAATTTATAAAAATATATTCACTACTACAAATATAGCAAGTTGCCTTGGAAGTTTTCAATGCTTTCATAATCCAAAAATTTTCTTCCAGTGTAAAATCTTTCCCTTAATTTTTTTGAACTTATATTTTTCAATTTAAAGATTTCTACTTAAGGCCTTAATTATGTTAAATATTTAACTGATTCATAATAAAATCAGAATGAAATAATTAATACTAATTCAAAATGAATTTTTTTTTTATATCTGAAATGCACTTTTTAAAATCAGACTATTTTTACAACATAATAGGTAAAGTTGGATTTCAAGTAAGGTCCCTAACAAAAGCTAATGCAGGATTGATTGCTGTGTTTCGTAAATATAGAGTAGTAAAAAAAATGCAGTGACATCATTCATGAATATGGTTTGCTCACAAAATTCTATTTTATTTATAAAAGAAATTGATGTAATTTAGAAAACACATTTAGTAAAATTTCTACAAAGAATAGCTTGGAAACGTATTTTAATTTTTTTCAGTATAACAATATGGTTATTAATGTAGTTTGACAAAGTAGTCAGAGCATCTTATGTTTTAAATTGAAAAATTAAACATCAGTGAAAAAGTTAAACATATTTTGCATACCACACTGAAAGTTATTTAGCTACATGACATAAAGAGAAACAGGTAGATGGTATCACATGGACACATTTATCCAACTGTAGATTGAACTTTTTACAGTAAACATGAAAAAGAAAAATTGTAATGGTACATTTTTTTTTTAAAGAAATTAAATGGGCAATGAATTAGATTTGCACATTGTTGGGTGTAATTTGCGAGATATACAAGATGGTAGTTGGTTACTGAATTGTATAACAGCATTTCTTTTGAAGTACAGATAAAAAGTACATGTATACTAGAAGATATGAAGTATCTCATTTAGTCATTCACATATTTAGCCACCTTTTAAGGATATAAAAATTTTATGGCTTCAAACAGGTCCCACCCCCTGTAAAATAATATTGCTAGTAATTTTATAAAATATGTAATATCCCTTCTCTACCATAGCATGGAAATATCATAAAAATAATTTATTTCAAAAACTTTTAACAAATCAAATTTATCTATTTTCATTTTATAAATATGCACTTTCTAAGGACAGAAAAAAATTCAAAGTCTCTGTTTTAAAATTTTAAGTTTTTTAAGAGTTTCATCAGATAGCGAATATTCAGTTTCATTCCATAAGAAAGACATGGGCATCTCATCGGTATTGTTTTTATCCTTATATATAAAGTTTTGACTCAGTTGTATTGCTAATGATGATTTAATTAAACCAACTCCACCAGTAGATTCTGGACCTGGATGATAAACACGGCCACTTTCGGGTAACATACATAGTTTGTCAGGCTCGAATTTTATTTTCAAGGTATTTCCAGTGTAACCATAGGAAAGAAAATCTGTATCATTTGCATTCTCGGTCTTCAATATGTGAGTAAAAACTATAGGTAAATCATCACATCTTACAAAGTTATTCTCTTTACCACAAGGAGATAAAAAAGGAAATTCTTTCTGATATTTACCAGTATCATTGAACTTTAATCTTCTGAAAAAAAACTGCAAGAATTTCTTCTCTGAAATGAAACAATTACATATAAATTTTTTTGCTTTTTATTCCTTAAATCTTTTAATAATATTTACAGATTAGTATAAAATTTAACATACTAATATGATTTTTTTTAGAATTGTCATAGTAAGTTTCTAAAATCTTTAAAAGTGAGATATAAATTTTTTCCTTTTCTAAATATTTAGACATCATGAAATTTGTTTTGAATTGTAGTAATTTTTTGAAACTAATGATTTTAATCGTTTAATATAACAATTTATATTAAGTATAAAATGCCTATTTTTAATATAATTAAAATACTGAATATTAATTGAAGGAACAAATGCAGGGCAATAAAATGGTATATATATATATATTACCTTTAAAGCATGATGTAAAATTTTTCATTTTTGAATCGTCCAAAAATAGCTGAAAAATAAAATATTTAATTCTGATAAAGTATAACATTTAACTTAATTTTTTCCCCAAAATTGCATAAAAATGTTAACTTTAAGAAAAACTAAATAAAATTATCATTCTATAAAGTCAAAAGTATTTCAGTGCTTGATAGATGCTTTGAAGACAAACCATTAAAATCAATTCTGGTTGCAAAAGAGTACACATTAGTGGTTTAAAAAAAATTAAATTTTAAATAATCAAAAAACCATGCAATAATTAATGTGTTAATTCAAACTTTTTAGTAAAAATTTCTTAATTATCATTAGCATATATTTTTTGATATTTTACAACAGATATTATATTATTATAAAATACAGATATTGTTTTAAAATAGTAGGTATGAATTCCCAGTGAATTTCAATTTAAATGGTGTAATATTAGCATAATGGAATGAAATGGAGCATACTGTTCTATACAGAATTTGTTTAATTAAAATTTTTCAAAGAAGCACATATTTCACAATATACATTTTATTATTCTTTGTAGCTTCGTATTTTCAATTTAAAGATTTTGAATTAGATTTGAATGATAACATAAATAAACTCATTACTTTATAAAAACCTTTACTCCATATAGATCTGCATATCTTTTTATGAATAGTTTATAGTTTTTATTGACATTATTGACAGCATTTTAATATTTGTTTACATTTTGTTTTACTATTTAAACATGAGAAAAAGAAGAAATTTAGAGAATTATTATGAGGCTAAAATATGAAAGCTACACAAATTACTGGAATTATATATTATTGAAATCCTCATATTTGTTTCTTCTTATTTAAATCTATTCTATTATATGTAAGATTAGAAAATATAGTTTGTATTTTATTTTAAGCCCATTTAATTAATAATTAGATATCTGTATATTACAATTCAAGAGAAATTTAATAAAAGCACTTCATTATGATAGCTGTATTTGTAACATGAAAGTGGACTACAATGGCCTTCACAGTTAAAATCATTAAGTGCTGATAATAACTGTTATAAAGTAATTAACATCATAAAATCAATTTAAGAGCATTGTTTGTCTGATGCTAGAGTAAAATGTGATGTTACAGACTAAAATAAAAACATGTGATACTGTGTCCTTTCTCCCATTATTAGTTGAGTAAATAGAAATATTCTATTCATAATATGTATGAACAGAACATTTAGTAATTCATTATATTTTATTTACGGTATTTATGAATAGAGTATCACTATTCAGATATGTTAGCTAAATTTGACATTTGTGATGATAAATTAATTATAAATACATTTAAACTGACTTAAGAGTAGAAGGAAATAAAAAATGTAACATGACAGTCAAGTTAAAAGAGCTTATCTTAGGAAGTTAATTCCAAATCTTAAAAAATGTTCTGTTTTTCGTAATAAATTTCTTATTCAATTATTGAATATATATATATATATTTCATGTTTTCAAATTCAGTAAATTAAAAACTTTTAACAAACTTGTAATTGTATCTAAATCTCTCAATAAAATTGATTAGAATGTGTAAGTAAAATAGAATAGATACAATGTAATTAAATTAATTAATTAAAAATATTTTAACAAAATTATCTTTTATTTATAACTATCTATTGTGATTTTTTTTTATTTTTATTTTGAGCATGATAAACTTTTAAATATAATCAGCATTTTCGTTTAAAAAGGAAACATTGCATAGATATTTTGTAGAATGCAAACTTTTCTCTAAGTCATATTTACTTTCTAAAGATTTACTTCTGTAATGTGATATTTTATCGCAATAGATATTTAAGTTATATCAAATCTTATTATTTCAATAACGGACTTAATTAGCTAGTGAGAAACATGAAATTTATATTAATACACTAGCAGATTAGAATTTCCTCATAAATAAATGATGCAGATGCAAATAGTAAAATGGTACGCAATGTAATATAGAATAGTAAAATAAATTTATAAAAAGTTAATTAGAAATAATTTCAACTGTATGAAAATTATAAAAAAATTCAATTATATAGTCAGTAAAGGTACATACAAATCATTTGGAGGATTTACTGAAATCATTTTGGATTTAATTCTTACCATTCCTTGATGATCAATAAAATAAAAATATTCACGAGAATTCGGATCTGGACTTTGACCTTGTACATATAATATATGACGGTTTGTTGTGCATATTAGTGAAAGCCTAGGAAAAGTTAATAGCATTTTTCGTCCCATTCTTAATTAACGTTTTCCAAAACTTATTTCATACTTAACTTCACTCTGACAATAATCCCAAAACGAAAATTGCTCACGATGTTTTGTTTACTTAAATGCCATTGCCAGTTCTTCTTAGTAATTTCAATAAAACTTTTAAGCAATCATTTATTCATACATTATCGCAAATATATATTCTGAAGGAACAGTAAATATTATATTTAAAGTGTTATTGACAATGATGTGACCAATATTTGAAGACAGATGCAATTTACTTATAATAAAATTATCCTTAAGTAAAAGTTAACTGACAGAGTTAACTGTGACCGCAACGCCAGACGTCCCTCCCCCTAATAAAAAAAATTCTATCTGTTTTCAAACTGTAACCGTCAATAGGTTTCCATCTAGTTACCTTCAGTTCAGTTGTTAAAGATTTTACCAGCAATACGATTGCAATCTTGTGGCTGCATTGTCATGTAAATAAGCACTATTATTTTTCTGAACGTGCTGATTTCTTTTAACCATCGACTTGAAGAATATTCAGTTTGCTTTGTTTTCATTGGAACAGCAGATTATAAATCGTCAAAATTTAGCAAAATTAACTTTGTCTTTAAACTTTAAACTTATTGTTTGTTGTAGACTGGTGTGGATATATTTCTTGAAATTGTTGAAAGTATTAAAATGATAGTTTTTGTATATTTCAAGAATCAATATCAACGTTAAAAATGTTGACTGATAAATTTCTCTATTTCATTGAAGAAAATTATATAAACCTTCGTTTGGTCACCGGATTAATGCAGTGCTTAGAAAATTTGTAATACATTTATTGGATAAAACCATGTCTCTGTCTTCAAAAAAGCACTGGAAATTGCGTAAGTTTATGATTAATAATTCCCAATTTTTTTTTATAAAAATCTATCAAATATTTATTAGTAATTGAAACAAGAATATTATACTCCTTTTTAAATCTCAAGGTTTTCATTGAACATTTACCTGCAGTATCATAAAATACTGTAGAGTAATTAAAGTTTGTACTTATAATAATTTTAAATTAACTGGAATTATGAGCTTAAAATATAATGCCGGAAATTTTTTTTCTTTATGTAGTTTAATTATATTTACTATCCCCATTTTGAACTGCTCATTTTGAATATATTGATAATATTATATAAATATATCAAAGATGCATAAAATTAATATATATTTTATTGTCATATGTAATATTTTTTAGTATTTAATTTTTATAGCAGCTAATATAAAAATGATATTGATCTGTTAACTTTTACTGAAGTTTTATTCATAATGCAAAGATTATGTAATATATTTCGGATAATAATTTTTTTAAAGTTAAGTTATTTTTACTTCTGTTATGAAAAGTATTGAGTTAATGTTGTAGATATTTGTTCTTTGCTTTTCACCTGTTGCAATTAAAAAAATTATCATTTTTGTATATGGATAAAGTTAATTCATTTTGCACTTTTAATTTGCATGCTATATATTAAAAATACTTTTTTATACTTGATTTTAAAAAGTCAAAAATTTCATTAGTTTATGTATATTATATAAAAATTGAATAAATCTAATATTGAAATGTTACTGTATGGTTACTGAATTTAAAAAATTTGTATTCATTCTATATTTATAACTAAGAGAAATGTCTAAAAATATAAATTCCTATTCCAAGTAATATATTAATATTTTAAATGGTATTGAGTATTTTTTTCAGTATCGATCTCTGTATTAGGAAAATTTTATAATGTAATTAGAAAACAATATCTACTTGGAAATATTTCTGAAAATATTTTAGATAAATAAATGCTTTATGGATTATGCAACATATAGTATGGATTATGCAACATAAAAAAGAAATTTATGGAAGAAAGTGAAACAAATACTTTTTTATTAATTACTGGTTATATACATATTTTAAGTTTAAAGAATTTTTTATAGAGATAAATTAAAACTTGAGTGTGTGATAGTTGATAACTATGATATTTAAATTCATGATGATAGATTATAAGTAGTATCTTATTCCTTGATCATTTTTTATAACTGCATACATTTTTTAAATCCTTGGTTGAAACAGATCTGCTCAGAAATAAACCATTAAAATTTGTTTCATTCATTTATATACTAAAACTTAACTACTTTGATCGAAACTAAAACTTAACAACTTTGATTGAGAGATCATGGGAAAAACATGTTGACTTAACTAAAAGAAATTCTGATCTACATTTAAATTGAAATTGCTTCAGAATTATTTGTTATTCTCTTTCTAGAAGAATTTGTTGCACATTCTGCAAATGTTAACTGTCTTGCATTTGGTCATAAATCTGGACGAGTGTTAGTGACAGGAGGAGATGACAAAAATGTTAATTTGTGGGCAGTTGGGAAGCCAAATTGTATTATGGTATGTAATCAAAATATTTTTTATGCATTGCTATTTCAATAGATTTTAATTATATGCACTTCATATTTTTAAAATTTAAATGACAAATAATCTGCAATAATTGCCAAAAATATACAAAAAAAATGTTTTTCATTCAGAAAGTAAATATTTAACATTAATATATTGGTACTAATAAATAAAAGATTATATATATATTTTTTATGAAATGTAAGATTTAATAGTTTAAATATTCAATTCTAAATACTAATACCTGAATTTGACTCCACTTACAAATACAGAATTGTTAGCATTACAATAATAAATATGGTTTAGATTAATAATTTTTTAATACTTTGATGCCATAATTTTCTAATAATTGATCTATTTAAGTATTAATTAGTCTGACTTTTTAAAAATTTTTATTTTTATTTTTATTTATAGAATATTATAAAATAGCATTTCTCTATTTGTTGTGATTAAATTTTAAAGATCACTAATCCAATAAATTACTAATATTTATTTTCTCATAATTGGTCAGGGATAATTATGAGCTTCAAAATTTTTTGAAAATATCTTTTTCCACTTTCTTTACCGTTTGAGAATAGAAATTATTGAAAAAAGTTATTTGGATTATTGAAATTTCTTTAAAACTGCAATATGGGAAAACCTGCTAATGTATATTTATTATTACTTATTCTTCATTTTTATATTGTAGGTTGGTATTTTCTCTTTGTGATCCTAAAACATAGAAATAATATCTTTAAATCACATTTTTTTAATAGCTTTTTACTTGAGAAATTATGGTACCAAAAAATACACATTGATAATGTTTTGTAGACTGGAATAATTATTGTGTATATGTTAACAAAAGAAAGTAAGGTCTTTGAAAGTAAATAGTCTCCCGAGACTTTTTTTTTCTCTTTATGAAGTTACTTATATTCTAAAGTCAGAATAAGTTTTTTTCACCCTGTATTCCTGAAAATTACAAGTCTTAGATTGCTTATAAATTGGTTATTTCGATATGCTGAAATAGCTGCGAGTTTTAGCATATATATGAATGAGCTGTCTTTGGTAAATATGTTAACATGTTATTTAAACCATTTTTTTTCTCTTAAAAAAAACTCTAATTGGAGAAATGTTAATACTGTAAAAGCATTTTAAGCCAGTGAAATTACTGATGTTTATTAAAAGAATGGCCTTTTATTTTCAATTAGAAGCAATTGTAATTCAAACAAAAGATTTAAAGTTTACTATCGTATGAAGGTCTTGCATCCTTTCTATTATGCTGATGTAATCAAGATAAATAATTACCAAAAAATTGAACCATGCATAATGCATACTACAATATTTTTGCATACTACAATATTTTGAACTACTTCTCCAAAAAAAAAAAAATGTTTTTCTTGAACATTTCATCTTTTTTCATAAACTCATTTATGAAGAGGAGATTATTTTATAACTCGGAGGGAACCATTTAAAAAATATTTTTAAAATATTCCCCATAATTAAAAAAAAATATGAACTCAGCATTAAAAATGAGTACTCAGCATTAATTCATTAAGTATATGAATAAAAAGTTTTAATTAATTCCTTAATTTAATGTTGATTGGCAGACGGGTAAGTAATAATATGGATTTCCTTGGATCTCTTATTACAATTACTGGCAAATGATAACTGTTGGTAAAGAATAAAAATTAAACTTTCCAACATTCAACGTGTTATAGAATCTAATTTCATGTTGTTTCAGTAAAGGAAGGGGGAGATAATTGTTTTTTTTTTTTTTTTTTTAAGAAAACAAAATTTATGTTAAATTGAAATTATTTGATTTGAAAATATATTTAACATTAAACTCATATTATAATGGTTATTAAAGATAATAAAAGCTAAATATTAAAATAAATTTAACATTTAACTAATATTATAAAGGTGGTTAAAAAGTAGATCTATAAATACAAAAATATTTAATATATGGTTTCTCAAATAATAAGCCTGCAAACAGTCAGGAAATTTTACAATTTTTGTAAATTTTTTGGAAACTCTTTGGGTATGCTTTCATTTTTTTGGATTACGATATTTTAGTTGGTCAGCTTTACTTCCATGCAAAATTTTTACCATGTTACAGTACACTTTTTTCCATTTATTCATTTTTAAAATATTATATTTGTTGCATTTAATTCACGACTTTATGAAATTATGTTAATTAGGTAAGTGAGATAATTGAAATATGTGTTTATGTATATTTTCCGAGATGCTATGAACTGGAAGAACATTCCGAATCATTTCTGTTTTTTGAAAATTAATTTCAAAAATCTTTTTTAAAGTTTGAAATTTTTTAATAGTTGTTATAGAATGTTGGAATATTTCTTCTTCAATTCCATTGTGTTTTGAATTAAAGTTAGTTATTGAAGCATAAGCTTATTTCCGTTTTTATTAATGTATCTCATTTTTTTAAATTTAAAAACATTAGCTGATTGCTTATGTAAAACACTATATCTGTTTCCCCCTCTTTTTGATGATTATGAAAGACTGGAATCTCTTTATTTGTAAAAATTCAAATTATTCTGCCATTGAATGAAAAGCAAAGATATTTAAGTATAAAGTATATAATTGTAATTTTAACAATATTCGAAAAAAATACACCTTTTTTACTATAAATGTTAAAAAAACCAATTTTTGCCAAATTTTAAATCTTATAGGGAAAGCAAAAAAAAAAAAAAGTTTTTATATTTGTTAAGGCTACGTGAAGGAATCTTTGGCTATATATATCAGTAAATAACTAAATAAACTGAAAAAAAAAAAAAACACCCCACCATAGCTATAGAAAAAAGCATGCATCTAACTTGAAATGAGATGGAATGAAATGGGGGGTGGAGCAGGGATCGTCTTCTTAGAAGGTCTAGAAGTGCAGATTCAGTGAAACTGAAAATCAATATTTCTCAGATTTCTGTGTGAACTGAATTTAATTAAGCTAAAATTGAAAATTTATTAATATTTTTTAAAATCTGTGTATACTGTTTACATTAATATACCACCTGTTTTGAAAAGGTTTGAAAAAATAGTTTATTGAAATGTTAAACGGCCTTTATTCAACTCACTCAGTACTTTTACATTTTTTCACGAAAAACGTTCGAAATATGCAATATTACTTCTAACATTCATTTGGATGTCCAAATTCAACTTTAGTGCAACTAAATCAAAACTAAACAACTTCCATTTTTATTTGGTTACTATTTAGTAGGTCGTATGCATGCTCATTTGATTTTACTTAGGTTCTCCTTTTTTGTAATTTATATCACCGGAAGTAAAGAAATCAAAATGTTGGGCGAAATACCCACTTTTGTAATGCCATAGACTCTTAAGATTTCATAAATACTTCACTGTTTTTATGAATGCTTTGCAGGTTTCGATGCAGAAGCACCTTAAATAACAGAAAATATTATTTTACTTTACCTTTACTGTGAAAAAAATGAGTGATTGCAAGATTTTAAATGACAAGAATAGCTGCTGAAACATCGTACGCTAATTAAATAAAATTCTGTTGTCTATTCCGAACACAAATACAAGTTTTTTTGTTCCAAAATACAAGGAAAAAAATGACAATTCTCCGCCATTTTCATATTTAATTTTATATAAGAAACTTTTAGAATGAAAGGATGTAGAAATGAAGGTTACTAATGAGAGCATTTTTAATGAGTTCTCACGATAATCATAGCCCTCCAAAGGATTGAAAATCACTTTTCAACCCTTAATTTCCCAGTAGTTGCAAAAAGCATTTAAGTGCAAAAAATATTCGCTATGATGAAATGATGATTCATTTGTATGAATTATCTTTCTATCTTAACAGAAGGGGAATTATGGCGAAATGAAAATCTCATTTGTACCATTATTTCTCTTAAACATTATATTATTAAATTCGACCCCCCCCCCCCCTTTAAAAAATTAACTCAAGATTTTTGTGAATTTCGTGTTTTAGACAGCCCTGAGTCTGAAAAATACATATGTTGTTCTGCCTGTTTGTGAATACGATTATTCAAAAACGCTTTGAGCTAGATAAATGAAAATTGTGCATGCTCCGAGTCTCACATTTGTAGATTTATGTTAATTTTTAATGAAATTTATTGAGGAAGTCTGGCTGGCTGGCTGTTCGACTGCTAGTGAAAAAATTTAAAGAGCTAAATAAATGAAATTTATACACGAACTTAATAATTTAAATTATATACTCGTATCAACTTTATATTAAAATCTTTCAAAAAGGTTGATCCTCTATTTGCCAGCACTTTCTCTGGTATGTAAATAAGATGATTCAAAGTACAATGAAATAATGACATTTGTTTCTCAATTTTAGCATCCAATGGTTACATTCATTTTAAATTTTTGTATTAAAGAGTTAACCGTCTATCGGCATATACGTTCATATGTATGTAAATTAGATAAAATGCAGCGACTTATATAAATGAAAATTAGTATATGATCCTGTTACCAAAATTACAATTGTATGTCAAATTTTAATTTCAAGCATAAAAAATGAAGCATTTAAGATGCATACTCGGTCTACTTCACTATATTACGGAATATAAAATATTCATCTTTGAGACTATGAGTGTAAAAATCTGAGTATTCGTGACTTTCAAGCTTTGTAAAAAGTCGGCAGTCTTATTCTGAGGTGAGATATTTTTATTTGAAAGTAAGCGAGATAATTTTGGGAAATCCATTCCGACTATACTAATATGACCATATAACATATACAAGGCTCATATGAAAAGGCAATAGTTAAAAAATGTGTACAAATTCCCTATGGAAGTAAGTGTCTGTCACGCTTGGTAACAAAATATCTGCGTGTGTATGACGCTTTTTAGTTAAGCTTCATAAAATAATAATAAAAAAAATCAGGGGTGAGCATACGGAAAACATATGCTCCCCAACCCCTTGCAAAAATTCAAAAAGTTCTAAAGTTTAGAAATTCGTCTAAATAATTTTGCCAAATTATTTTTTTTTTGATTACAATACTTTCTATATGGATATTTCATGCATGCCAGAGATTCGGGAAAGAAAAAAAAATCAATCAATCAGATGTTAGTTGTTTACACAGTAATATTTGTATTTTTTTCTTTGGGAGAGAGAGGTTAAGATTTATTTCTGCTAACACCTGCATCTTTTGTGATCTGTTTCATTTACACTTAGCCTTTCATGTCTGCATTTATGAAGTTGAAAATTTCTTATCCAGTTTAGAGCAGGCGGATGTAGGTAGAAATTTTGTTTGTTAGGCTACACATATATGAAGGACGAAGTACAATTACGAAATTGGACACTTACGGAATAATATTTACGCCTTTTGTTGCAGAACGGGGAAAAATTAATAAAAAAATAATTATCTATCTAATAGGATAAAAATACCCACTTTAAAAAGATGTTCATTTAAATATTGAGTCCAGACAAGAGCATCAAATAAGTATTTTTTTTTTTTGTCAGTTTGTAATAGCAGAATATTATAGAAAAGAAATTATATGCCTATTTATTCAACTGTTAGTTTTGCTAAATTTAAAATTATATTACAGCTTGTTAAAACTGAGTGAAAAACGGCAAAAGTTTTATGTTGTACTGTTTCATTGTGGATGAAAACTGAATTAAATCTCAATTGTTGGAAGAATTAAAACGATTTCTTGTTTTTAATATTTTAAGCATTTTATTTCCATTTTTCCATTTAATACACTAACCATACCTTATAAATTCTGATTGCCGGCCCTGGAATAAAATCTGTGTGAGCCATGTCCACAATGTTTCTTGTCTCAGATGTACCAGGTTTAAGCTGTGATTTCTAAGGTGGGGAGATAATAAAAATAACAATAATAAATTCTTTGCATAATCTGATTTGAAATATATATATTTTTTCTTCTCTTAATATACGAGTTAAACAGATAAATGCTCGTCATACTTCAAAGCTTTCAGGAGTTACCAATGTTATCATTTCCGCATCTTAATAGCTACTGAATTTAATTTACTCAAAAATTCCTTTAGATATTTTTTAGAAAAAAATCAAAACTAGGTTGCATAACAACTATGTAGTCAGTTAATTTTTAAAAAAATATTAAATTGTTTGCTATGACTTATTTTTTGTAGAACGTGAGATAGAAAATTTAAACTGTTTTATTTCCTTAGATTATATTACTGCCTGAATTATGTAATTGCTTCATTGTAAAGAAAACATCTGATTATTGAAAAATTTTTGAAAAGGGAAAATATTTGTTGAGGGTTTTTTTTTTTTTTTTTTTTTTTTATGAAATATTATTTGTGCTGTTTATACAGCTTGCAAGTTTTTTTTTACTTTAATTATATTTTATTTATAATTTTTTATTGTCCTTTAAATTCATTTGTATATTGTACTATTACCTGCGATTCTGATCGCATGGAAATTTTGATGTATATGTATGAAAAACTATCAAATAATGACAAATAAAAAATTAAATCTAACCTAAAAACAATAAATTTAAAAGTATAAGCATATACGCAAAAATATATCACATAAATACAATTTAATAACAAACACACACAACTTACGTAAAAACAATTTACATTGTATACTCGAAATAAAACAAAACAGCAAATCAAGTCCGCTCAAATTCCATTTTATTTATTGATCTTTAAGATAGCTACAACAGTATTATACACATAATTTTTAAACTTTTAATTTAAATGAAAACACAGTTGTCAACAATCATGCGCGAACTTTCAACGCCAATTGACGTAACGCACATGTCTGACTTTCCTACGCCAATTGGAGTAACGCAATGCAGATTAGAATTTTTTTTAAAAAAATTATTATGTTTTTTTAAATTTAAAAGTACTTCAGAAAGATCGATTTACAACAATTGATTTTAAATGACATTAAATACTAAGAAACTAAATAGAATCGTTTGAAATAATCCGTCGAAATTCTGCTAAGCCTAACCTGATTACTGTTGGGAAAGAAAAAAAAAACTGGAGTTTTACTCATCTTTGGCGGGATTTGGCCTCAGCTTTTTGGTGCGAAAGTTAGTTTTTAAATAATAAAAAAATATTCACTGAAAATTTACCGGAATAAAAGTAGCCTATATTCTATTCTTGACCATAATCTATTTTAGTGCTAAATTTCATCCAATTCCTTTCAACCGTGATAGAGTAGCAAACATCCATCCAAACTTTAAAGTTAATAATATTAGTATTAATTGTTCTGCTTTTATTTCAACTATTTTACCTGTTTGACAAATGACTATTCTTTTCCGTAGCATTATTGTTTGAATCTTAAGGGAAATCAAGGAGGAGAAAGGAAAAAAAGGGGGGGGGTCTGCTTTCTAAATCTGAAAAAGTATGATTTCTTTATCACGTTTTGTTTTAATTCGTACTTAATATTTTAATTTTTCGAATTTCTCTGCGGCATTCATTGAATGAATATTGGTATTGCCCTTCATCTTATTTACTAATCCACTTGAAGTCCAAACATTCTGTATATCACTAGCTGGTCCAATTTAAAGTTCGCTTCATAGTTGTTTATTGTGTAACATTCATTGCTTATTCAATTTCCAGTTCGCCTACGGATTGACTAATGCCAAAACGTTGAAGTGTCTTAACATTTCCTGTTTATCTATACTTAAAATAAAGCTCAATGTGTGTGTGTGTGCGTGTGTTGGCGCTCTACAGGGCAGACCGTTGGACCAACAGCTACCAAATTTGGTACATGTATACCTAGGAGGTCGGGAATGTGCACCTCGGAGCCCTTTTTCCGAATTTTTAATTTGAATTTGAATTAATTAAAATTTAAGCGAAATTTCGACGTTTTTCCGCTATAACTTCCGAAAATATGATCGCACAAACATGATTTTTATATCAATTTACAGATAAAATAGCTTTCTAAGAGTATCAGTTTTTTTAAATTAATAACTTAAGCTTCTATTTTTAACGAATTTTTAAATAAATATTTTAACCATGTTTTTAGCACGTGACTGGATAAAATAAAAGAATGCCGGAAGTTCGAATAAAAAAAAAACTATCATCGCAAAATAAATCTAAAGAAATGCAACTTTTAGCACGTGGCTGGATAAAATAAAATAAATATAAAATGTATTTTCTTTAAAACATGCAAGGCAATGGATTCTATGGTCGTTTGCAATATTTAAATCATTAATCGAATAAATTATCTTTATTTATTCAGGATTGAATTTATGCAGGATATGCATTCAAATTCCTTTCCAATGGGCCAATTTGTAAAATATTATTAATGGGCATATATATTGTTAAATACTATTAATTTGATCTAAATGAAGTAAATAATTACATTTTATGTAGTTTGAGTCAAACAATGCATCTGAACATGAATAATCAGTTTCAGATTTCTTCATGCTTTTCTCTGTGAGCCATATTTTACAAAATATTTTTATTAATATTTTAAATAAAAGTTGCTACATCAATCAGTCTTCTAAATCAATCATTAAAACTGACTGCTTTATAAAATTAAAGAATATTATTAAAAAAAACGCTTTCTTTTAGAACTTTCAGTCCATCATCTTAAAGAAAATATTAATTTCAGGCCAATCAATGCCCGGAGTTACTTCAAGGCTAATGAATATGTGATTTAATTGAAAATTTTAGAACCCATTACTCATGGCGAACCAGCTGGTCGCCAAAGGCGGCTAGTACGGAATAATTCAAAGAAAAGTAGTCAGTGATGTGGCTAAATTTTTGTATAATTTCATTCGTAAGGAAATTGATGAGTTAAAACTTTTTTTTTTCTGCTTAAAAATTGCTTTTCGGTGCAGTCAATAAGTGTAAATTAGGTAATACATACTTTAAAGCTTAATTTTCAGTAATTTTAAAATTTGTAATGGCTTTTTCCAAAATTCTCTTAAACATATTTGAACTCTATTTCTTTTTGTTGGTGTCGATTGCTTTTTGAGATTTCTTTCTGTCATCCAATTTCGGTGGTGGGAGAGGGATCTTTTCGAGGTCGTCCAGCAAAGAAATATTTGCATGGGATAACATGCATTGGAAACGGTAGAATTTTAATTGGGCCAGAACAAAGAAACTGTGTATTTTAGTTCCTATATGTGGGGATGGGTGAAATGTTTCATGTTGTTGATTTTAATATGCACTATGTGTATATTGAGGAAAGCTTAGTTTTTTAAATGTCATTTTGTTTTTATTGCCTAATTAATAAATATACTTTGAAATATGCGTTATCAATTTTTTTTAATGTTTTGTATTCTGTTTTTAAGATAGCTAAATACTAATGAAATATTTTTAACTTGAATTTATTTGTTGATAGTAATACGAAGTTATTGGGTCGTTCGGAAAGTCATTTCGTATTTTTGTGTCAAAATGAAAAGAAATTTTCGTTTAATGAATAAATTATTTATTAAATTATAAAATTGCCATTCTGGTCTAATACCTTTTGCCATTCTGGTCTAATACCTTTTGGTAGTAACATGATTACACGCTCATAAAAGTTTTGGTCTTTGCTGTAAAAAAAACTGATCGAGGTGGTTTTTGGCCTCCTCATTTGAAGGAAAAATTTTGCAAATCAGTTCTGGTACTGATGTACTGTTAACACATCTTCTCCACACATATTGGCTAATTTATTTCTGGCTTGAACAGCATTTTTACTTTTTATAGCAAAAAAGAAAAAAAATGACGAAAATGCTGTTTATTGCTCTCCATATTTAAAAGGGCACCATCCAAAAACTACCGCGAAGAATCAGCTGCACTTTTTCACACTCAAGCCTTGCTATATCAGCTCTTAAAACATAAAATGATTTTGCGGTTTAAGTATGAAATTGGGTGCGAAAAATGCAATTAAATCCTTTGTCAGGAAAAAACGAAATTACTTTCCGAACAACCTAATATATCGTCCCATGTTAAATGTGTGACTGCGATTAAAAGCATGCATTTAACAGTTAATTAACGAGAAATTTTGGTTATTTTGATATATTTTCAGTAAAACAATATAATCATTTTCCCCAGCGTTTAACTGTTTCATATTGAAAAAAAAGTATTTTTTTTTTGTCCTTATGCAGTAGTATTACCGGGTTATATTGTAAATAATTATAATCCCCTTTTATTTTTTAGATGATCTTTATGCATTTTTTATTGACATTAGATATTTATGATTCTGCCTGTTATCTATATTAATATTATAAATGTGAAAGTTTCGATGGATGGATGTTTATTACTCAATCACGCTAGAGAGGCTGAATAGAATTGGATGAAATTTATCTCAGAGATAAATTATAGTCTTTAATAGAACGTAGGCTACTATTTATTCTGGTTAATTGAGTGATTAATTTTTTATTAATTAAAAACTAACTTTTGCGCCAAAAAGCTGAGGCTTAATTCCGCCAAAGATGAGTAATGCTCCAGTCCCAGTCCCCCCCCCCCAACTGTTATCAGGTTATTTTTTGCAGAATTTCGACCGATTGTTTCAAATGATTCTGTTTAGTTTCTAAGTGTTTGATGTATTTAAAATCAAATATTGCTAATTAATCGATCTTTTTGAAGTACTTTTAAATTAAAAAAAAAGGAAATAAATTTTTTTTTAAATTTGCATTGCTTTACCCGAACTGGCGTAGCAAAGTCAAACATTTGCGTTGCGCCAACTGGCGTTGAAAGTTCACGCGTGATTATTGACAACTGTGTTTTCATTTAAATTAAAAGTTTAAAAATTATGTGTGTAATACTCTTGTAGCTATTTCAATCTCTATCAACAAACAAAACGGATTTGACTTTATTTTAAAGAAATGCGGACTTAATTTACTATGATATATTTCAGATGCACACTGCAAATAAATTGTTTTAGGTTAGTTACTTACTTTAAATTGGTTAAGTTGTATTTTTATGCTATATATTTTTCGTATATGCTTATAGTTTTAAGTATATTGTTTTTAGGATAGTTTTAATCCTTTTGATTTGTTATTACTTGATTGTTTTTCGAAATGCCAGGAAAACGCAAATCTAATCTTTCAAAAAGGGGCAATCAAGCTCGGGCTACGACCGTAACTAGAAATAGAGAGTCCAATTAACAGAATTTAAAAAGAATTAAGGAAGAGGAGTGTCAGCCTACATCTAGATCAGCTGAAACGCCATAAATGGTACTGGAATAACGGAATTGATCAAACCCCTTACGCATACACATCAAAATTTCCACGCGTATGCAGTCGCTGGTAAAATCTAGATCTAGATATTTTCCCCCAAAGTTCCGTGAATATATTGTTTTCGTTTATTAATTTACATGGTGAGTTTTTAGCAACAATTTTGTATACTTTTTTAATAGCAACGTTTGAAATATTGATTAGAATCTGTGTTCTCTGAAACAACTGCATAACGTGAACTAATTTTTCATTCATTAGAATTTGAACTTTCAGTTTAAGAATACTAAACTTTCTTGTCCGAAGACGCTTTGTATAGAAAAAAACTATGGCTGCAGTTTGACAAATTTTCTGATCAAAATATTTCGGAACACTTAAAAGAAGTGAGCATTTAGATTAAAAAGAAAATATTAGCAAAATTTTAGCCACTGATTTTAGTACTTAGTTCTTTTATTGCAAAGAGTAGTCATTCCATGGTGCTGTTTTTTATGATGATATTCATGATCCTTGGTGTGACACACGCACTTTTATCACAGCTGGAATTGAAACTGTTGTAATCATCAAGAAAATTCATAAGTTCCAGCTAAACTTTGTGAAAAGTTATGAATTTAACATTTACGTTTGATTTTAAGTTTCGGAGTATTATCCCAAACAATATATTTTATTTTATCCAAGCAAATTTGCACTTTTTTGTTTGTTGCGCTCATAATGGATATACAGGGTGTGCCAGAGAAACTTACATATTTGAAAATACTCCCAAGCGGTGAGTTGGGTGGATAGAGGGGTTATAGGTAGCCCTACTGGAGGGGGAAATTCCCAAGTTTTTTTTCCTCTCTAGTCTGTTGCCACCATACCCTTGTCCTTTGAACAGCGGGCCTTCGCTGTCGAGAGCATCTTTTCTAACAGTCGCTCACTTTTTGCTACGCAACGTACCTTCTGCGCTCGCTTTGAAATTCCTCCTCACAGACCCATTCCTGGCTGTGATTCGATTCTGTCGTGGGTTAACTCATTTCGGGAGTGTCGCTGAACCCAGAAATGGACATCAATAGACCACCAGAACTCCGGGAATTGTTGTAAGAGTGAGGCAGTCAGTTCTGCGTTCTCCCCAGTCTTCGGCTTGCAATCATGCAGTTGTTCTGGGAATTTCTGACACCACTCTTCGACGAATTCTCCATCAAGACCTTCAATTTCATTCCTATAAATTGGCTGTTGTGCAAGAATTAACTGAACACGATTTTGTTGCCCCTCAAAATGCATGTGAAATGCTGCTTGACAACCTGCCTGAAGATGCGGTTTTTTTTTTCAGTGGCGAGGCTCACTTTGAAATCCCTGGTTGATGTCGATCGACCACGGACCATAGCTCACCTCAAGAACAACATTTGCGACGCCATTGCCAACATACCGATTGATATGCTGCAAAGAGTGGTCACGAACTTCAAAAATCGACTTAATCAGTGTATGCGCAATGGGGGTCGCCATTTAACATATGTCATTTTCAAAACTGCATGAAAAAATTGCGATATTATATTATCAAATAAAAGAAGAATTAAAACAATAACTGATGTACTTTTGTTTTTAATGTCCTTTAAAATAATTAAATTTCTCTGGCGCACCCTGTATTTTGCAATGCTGCATCTTAGAACGTAGAGTGAAAGTAATCTAGTCCTTAAATACTATACTCACTGTAAAGATTTAGTTGCTGTTCAAACTTAAAATTTTCCTCTTAAAATCCTTCAATTTTTTTTTTTTTTTTTTTTTTTTTTTGCTATTTGTGGAAAAATATCTAAAGGGTGTGAAAATGTTTTGATCGCATTTTGAATTTAAATTTGAATAGGAATATATTATTTTGTCCATTTAAATTTAGATTTTCGATTTTTGAATTCAAAATGCGATATGTCATTTAATCATGATTGGATTTCGATCGTAGAGGAATTGGAAAACATGGCGGAATAGAGTGGTCTTTTCTTGAGAACTGTCATACATTTCTAAGATTTTAATTCATTAACTCAAAACTTATACGTAGCACTGGTCTGGTTTTGATTTAAATTACTGATTTTTTGAAGTTTCAAAGCTTTAGAAAATGTAATAATTCTCTGTATTTTGTTTTCTTTAGTATTTATTTCTACTTCTGTTCTTTGAATTGAAAATGCATTTGATTAATAAATTATATTGAATTATTCGTTAATTCATAAATAATTCAACTTTAATATTCATTACATTAATATTTTTTGTCATCTACTTGATATTGATGCATTAAGTAGCGTTAATTTAAGAAGTTTTTCGAAGTGCAAGACAAAAGTTAACTGAAATATTATTTCCCGTTTCTTAGAAACATTTCTTTAAATTAATCCTATACTTGCAACAGTCTTCTGTTTCCAGTTAAGTTGAATAGTGCTTTACATAATTTATGTTTCTAGCGCTCTGTAATTAATTTTA
Source organism: Argiope trifasciata (assembly GCA_026543055.1). NCBI lineage: Eukaryota > Metazoa > Arthropoda > Arachnida > Araneae > Araneidae > Argiope > Argiope trifasciata. The sequence goes on along the minus strand of JAPMOQ010043861.1, from coordinate 311,877 downwards.
AAAACAATGCCGGTATAATTTTTACAGAAACTAAATAACTCTTGACATATTATTTTGGTTTCTTCTGTAAGAGAAAAATTTTATCGCTCATTTTAAAGGTCTGGAAACAAAGGCTTTGGTGATATATGTGCTTATGGTGCTACAATAACGAAAGGCCTTTCAGTAATTTATTACTCTGCGCGTGGATCGATTCACGTCTGTGATTTGCCAATGTTATCTTACGGAAGATAACCAAAAATCACCTTTGTTGGATTAATCGTGTGTGTGTGTGTATTGTTCCTGTTAACCTTTTTTTTTTTTTTGTCTGAATTTTTATAGCATAAAGTAACTTTTTTTTCTTCTTTTTTTAAATATTTCGAGTACTAAAACTGGTATTTTTAACTTCTTGTAATTTTAGTTGTTGTATAAATGAGAAATTCTTTAGAAATCTTTCGAACTTAAGTTAGTGACACATTTATCAAAAGTTAGGATAAACACTATTTATTTATGATGTATAAATATTATGTAAAAAGTTTATTAGTAATGGCATGATAAATATTAGTTTCTTTAGCTGAAATTATGGATTGTAATTTTTTTTTCTTATGCTTATTTAAAATATTCTTTCTTTCCTTATTTGTAATATTACAATGCATAATTTTTAGGAAATTTTAACGTCTATAAATAACGTGAAAGAAATTTAATTTTGATTTCAGAGGGGAGAAAATATGGAAATATTTTATTACAAAAAATAGACAAAGGTATAATGCAGAATTTATACTTCTAACAACATTTTGTAGAAATAATTAGAAAAATCAGCGCATTGACATTTAATATTCTTTGAAATGTATTAAATGTGGACATTTTGATTTTTTTGAAGTAATTTTCAGTCTATCCCGTTGAAATGTTGAGCTCGGTTTTTTATTTTTATTATTTACTTGTATACAAATTTACTGCTAGTTATGTATTTCTTTACTTCTTAACTTTATAAAGGTGCAATGTTTTTTTATAAGTACTGTCTTAGATATTTTAGTTAGGCTCCAATTGGCATTTAAGTTGATATGCAAACATTTGATATTTTTCGCACGCTTGGAAGAAAGAGTGCTTCTTAGAGGGAGAAAACTAAGAATCGGTGAACAAGACATCGAGAAATACATATTTAATATTTTTAATTATAAAAGAATAAGAGTAATATTCTTATAGAAGAATAACGCTATTATTATTCTCTTAGAACTCTTACTGAATTTATTTTCAATCATATTTATCAAAATATCGGTTATTTCCTTTTAAGAAGAATCTGCATATTCAAGGCAAATTAAAAAATTTTCGTTTAACGTTTAGGGGCTTTATTTTTTATTATAAAATAGATTTTGGATCTTCAAGACTCTTCTGTTTTTTTTTTAAATGTATGTATTTTTATTTAATAGCTTATTATTATTAATAGTAGTAGTGTAACTTTCTGATTTAAAAACATTTTGAGAGATATATCTGCCTTTAATTTTATCAATATGCACATTCGAAAACAAATAGAAGAACAGTCAATGATATATGATTGATTAGGTTTCGATATGAGCTTTAGTCGAATGCTTTCAACTATGAAATGATAGTTTAAAAACTAGTTTTATAACTTGAGAAGTTCGGTCTTCGCTTTTTCCCAAAAAGTTCTTGAAACAATTTTTACTTCTGATTTTAAGTCATTAATTTTAAGTTTGAGACCATGTATTAATGAACAAAAAAAAAAAAATGCCTATGGTCATTATCAAAAAATTTCCTTTTTTGTTCCTTCTATGAAGGGGTACGGTGTCTGTTTACAAAATAACTTCTAGAAGACCTTGGATGAGAATCTCCTGTGGGTTGCTCATATTCACAGATATATCAATTGTTATTTAAGATTCAGTGGCAAAATGCCTCTTTGATTTGAGGAGAAAAAATTTAATGAGTGAATGCATCTTCCATTCGAAGAGCCTGCATTGATTTTGAAATATCCTTGTCCTTTCAGTTAAACAGGTGCGGAAAAGCTATGCGACGCCTCTTCTGTAGCATTGTTGCAAAGCACCTGGTTGGATGTTCAGTGACGTAGCCTTGTTTTCTCTAAAAGGAAAGGGCATAACCTTGAATTTCGTAAATGCTCGCATTTTCTTTTGGATTTTTCATTTTTGACGTCAATGTTATCTTGCCCGCAGAAATAAAGGAGAAAACTCGAAATATTTATCATAAAGAAGAATTTGTGTGGGGTTTCTTTATTTATATAACCGCTTGAAAAGTACGATTCCTCTGTTGATTTTAAGGGTGTATGTTCTCTTGTCTATAAAATAACTTTCCGCTTTCTTTCTTTCTTTCTTTCTTTTTTTTTTAAAAAAAAAAGGTTAAAACTTTTACCGAAGAGAGTTATGATCCGCTCTTTACATTAATACGAGATATATACTATTCTGGTTTCTTATTTTAGTCGAAAGAAGTAGAACTTTTAAATTAGAATTTGATTTAGATTATATACAGAGTTTTTTCAGTTTTACAATAATTTTTTTAAAAATTTTCACATTATGAATGCAACAAACAAAATTGAAACGATAATCATATCACTAATGGAACTACGAAAATTTTTGTCCAAAGATAACCTTTTAAATATATCCGCTCCTTCCCCTGTGAAATGAACTACAAAGTTATAATTGCTAAATTTGTGACACGGTTATTGATATAATAGTGGCTATTAAGTTTTGCATGGAACTATTTCATTCGGGTCAATTTTTTTAAAAAAAAGTCATATTGTAAAAAATCTATTTCCTCTTACTGAGTCGAACATAACGTAATTTCATAATAAACTTAATTTGCAGAAAGGAATCAATATCACTTAACTAATTAGTAGTTTCATACATTTATAATTTGGTTTAGACGCAAATTTTTTGTCAAACATTTATGTGATTATTTAAATCTCTTAAGAAAACGTATTGACGAAACGTGTATTTGAAATTGAAAACTTCAAAATCACTCTGAATATTTTATTTATATGATGTATGTAGTTTATTATCCGTATTTTTTTTTTAACTGGTATATTCCATCTTCTAACATTTTCTGAACATTTATAGTTACAATATTATTTATGTCAATTTAATATATGATTTTTGCCGTTAACATTTCTTTAATAATTCCTTGAAATTTTATGATTTGAGGATTTTTTTTCGTACTGCTATTAGCTTATGGTATAGATTTTGTCCAGGAATATTAACTTATTCCAAAGAAATGCTGCTTATGTGTTAGCATTTTTTCTGTTCTAATCACTAAGCATTTTATGCGAAAAAAAAGGAATGTTTTTCAAATGAAAAACATGTTGGATCTGCATTTTGTAAATTAAAATGCATATTTTCTTGTTTTTCTCTATTACTTATCATTTCATGCATGTGTGGTTTACTTGGTATACATCTTTTTTTTTTTTTTTTGAAGCTTGTGCCATCCTACTGAAGAAATTAATCCTTTATCCGGTTCCGTTAAATGAAAACAAAAGAGTTCTTAAACCGTTTCGTCACGTTCCAGTAACTTATCGTCTTGCCTGATGAAGGTCTTTGTTGTTAAATTTTCACCTTCGTTTTATCGATTACGTAGTTCATTGATCTCAGTTTTTTTGAATAAAACTAATCAGAGCTTATAGATTCATTTCATTGTACATCCTTAATTATAATTAACTACATCAGACGTATGAAAAACTGTGGCCAGATGAGCTGATGTTCATTTTCGCACCACTTGACATGTATCGATTTGCCTCTTTGTGATTTGTGATATAATCTTTATAAATTTTTTAGCGATGGACTTTTAACTATTTCAAAGAAATGGTAAAGTAGTGTTTGAAATTTGAAATCAGATTTATTTATGAATTTTTTGTTTTGTTCGGAATAATGTAATGTAATGGCCTGATTTTCTAATTAAAGAATAAAGATACGAACATAGGGCTTTAGGACAAAAATATTTTTGGTAATTAGATTTTAAAAATTTAATTATATATATATGACAGATGATTTTACAAATATGTTTGACATCATGTCGATACTGGTATGGAACAGTACCAGATTTATGTATAATAATTGTAACGTCCGTGGGCCGGAAATCGCTGTTATTACTTAACATTATTGCTGAATGGCAATAGCTAAATACATCTATTTTAAATGCAATATTTCTAAACTTCTTCATTAAATGTTTTTACAATTGCAGCGATAATTCAACTTTCCTCTAATTAACGGAATTGCAAAATATTAGAAATGTTCTATGAAAGGATTGCAATGACTTCAAAAATTGCATTCAGCCAGAAGGGAAAGATGTAAAAGAAATCAAGAAGTAAACACCAATTTGGATCGAGTACGAAGATAAATATTGTAATATAGGATATTGTTACGTAACTATTAGAATAGATGACAGTATCTTCCGTAGCGTTTATCGTGCAAAAAGATTTTTATATTATCTTAAAACTTTAAAATAAAAAAAAGTTTAAAAAAAATATTGTACAGAAATGAAATTGATTTCATTATTTTTAATTAAAAAATAAATATATAACCAGTAAAAATATTTTTTTATGATGATATTCTAACTCATCCATCAAAACATTAAATTGTGTGTTTACCATTGTTGAAATTAAAAAAATGCTTTCCTTGAGTATTAACTCAGAAGAAGGATTTTCCATTTCAATTTCCTTTCATAGCATTGACGATTTTCTTTCTGTAAAATTACATACATTGTAATTTGTAATAGACATGAATTAAATCCATGTTTTTTTTTTGGTCTTAAAGCAAAATGGAATCTAAAAAAAATTATTTCATATTACCAGTTTAACAGCAAATATTTATATATATTGTTCACTAGTATTATTTAAAGGAGAAATGATTTCATATTTCAGATAGCTTGGAGCACCAAGTCTAATCTAGTACGATCTGTAGCGATTTACTAATTTTCTTTCTACAAGAATATTCTTATTTAGGATGAAATTCAAGACGAATGACAGGCCTTTTTGCTTTTAATTAATTTCAAATATTAATACTAAATTTTAATATAGCACACATTCATTTAAAAAAATTTAATATACATTTCCTAAAAAAGAATACAATTAAAATAATGAAATTGACTTTCTTTTTCTTTATTACTTCGACAGATTTCATCATCAAATCTGCGAGATAATTATTAGTGAAATAAGACGGCAAGAAATTTGGAACATGCATTAAGATACTGTATTGATATCTTAACGTCGCAGGTGTGTGTTACCCGTGTTTGTTTTAGAGATGACTAAAATGTCATTGTTTTCAAGGTCGCCAGTTTTTTCCCCTCCGTATCATCTAACAGATTGAATTAACTATTGTATCTTTTGAGTTTCCCGTAATACCAGTCGTATCAAAAATTTACTGGTGTTACGGGAAATTCAAAATTATAAATAGATTGAAACATTATTAATAATAAACATATGAAAAATATTTAAAAAATTATAAATATATTAAAATTATAAATATATTAAAACAAAAAATAACTATTGTTTCTTTTGAATTTCCCGTAACACCAGTCGTATCAAAAATAAAAATATAATAACTGAAATATGTGACAAATTTTCATTTTATTGAAAATTCTCCTTTTAGAATTAAAAAAAAAATGTTATAAACTGCATTGATAGGATAATAACTTATATTATCTCATTCTGAAATATTTTCTGTTTTAGTCCTTGTGACAAACAGGTTATAAAAGGAAACTTTACCAATTCCCGATTTCCTTCTTAGGATTGTGCAAGGAAATTCAAAGCAGTGAATTGTAAATTCTCTCTCTTCCTGATTATTTGTATTATAAAAAAATGTCAAAATTATGTATTTTGATTATATTAATTAGATTATATGCAATATAAAATATCAATGTTTATTAATATACTCAAAATTTAAATATTTTGAATGTATTAATATCCAAAATTACTGTGTTTTCTTTATTATTCATGCGATAATGAATTTGTCTCCAAAATTTTCTTATTCATGCAAAATTCTAAAATGATTTTATATTTTGTCTATTGTTTTATGTATATCATATTTAAAATGTTACAGATTTGTTGTCTAATGTTTTTTCTTAACTTTTACTTAAAAATCAATACTAAATTAATACTTTGAAAAACTTGTTTAGTAATATTATAAAAGACTTATTTAAGGTAAATTCATAATGTCATTTAATTAGCATTATAAAATATTCACTCATTAATATCGAAATTTATAAAAAAATCAAAAGATAGATTACATTAAATACAATAATTTAACGATTTGTATTGAAGTATTACAATAATTTGACGATTTGTATTTGTATATAATTTAACGACGTAACTAAAATAGAAAGTCTTTACTTGAAAATGAAAAAGTTGTATCATTTGTAATTGCTATAATTCAATGAACTTAACTAGTGTAGACTTTTTATTTCATTGTTTGCTCCAGATTTCAGACATTATACAATGAAAGAGAAAACGCATTCTTGAAAAAAATGTTATGAAATCCATATCCGTATTAAATCTTTACTTCTCACGATATTTTGCGTGCGCAGGACTCAAATGCTGTAAACCAAAAGCATTTTTTCCCACTCTCTTCTTCCCCCCTAGCTAGTGTGTATATAAGAAGTTTCTTACGTAAAATGGGACCATTTGGAATGAGAACATGTACCGGTAACGCATTTGCGTTGAGAAATTTTGCGGTTTTAAAAATGAACTTAAGATTTTTAATCCAGTTAAAAAATTCATTTATCATCCAATTAAAAAAATTCATCATTTGTAATCCAATCAAAAAATATATCCGCATTTTGAATTATAAGAGAAATTTTCAATCGCATTCTGTAACTATGAATAAAATAAAATATTTTTCTTCAAATTTAGTCAATTTACATTTGATTATTTTTCCTAATAAAGATCTTTCCTGGTATTGTAAGATATTCAAGTTCTGTAACTTTTCTGATTCTGCAAAATTGCATGAGTTTTCCCGTTCTTTGTTGAATTAAAATTGTGCTGTCAAAAGCTAGAGTAAATCAAGTTTGGTAATGTGTTGCATTGAAATCGCCATTGAAACATTGAATTGTAAGAAAGAACTGGTTCAGTAACATTCAAAACAATGCGAAAAAACAAACTGTTTTATTACGCTTACTAAGGGATGTCCGAGCTTCTCAACTTATATTGCCTGAAAATCTTGCAACGGGTGTACCGAGAAGATGATTAAATTTTTTTTTAGTTTTATAAACGATAAATTACATAATCACTATGACTATAATTTTTTTAACTTCTTTTAGTTTGATAAAAAAAAATATGCATGAGATTAATGGATTATCATAAAAAATAAGGTTAACAATTTTTCCTTAAATATCCATCCATCGATCGGAAAGCATTGATTTAATAAAAAGAATGTAGTAAGCCAGACGAGAAGATAAGGTGGAAAGAATAATCATATTTTTTGCTGAAGGAAGCCTTAAAATATAGTTTAACATATAAAGCTTCTAAAAATAATAAAATATCACATGTTAAACAAGAGCGGAATATGAATTTTGAGCAATTTTTTCAACTGTAAAATATGTCAAGGCTTACCTACATACCCTCAAGATATACGTTTATTTGAATTAGAATGTCTAGAGACAAGACGTGAAACGCTATTAGAAATTAAAAATTTGTGGTCTTGCTTTTACTTTGAAATAATTTCCCACCTTTTTTTACATTATAAAAAAAGTGAACGCCCTAAAATTCGAAGAAATCTGGATTACTAAAGATGGTTCGAAACATTTATGGTTCATAATTTTTGGTAAACCTTAACTCTAAATTTGGGTTATGTGCAATTTAATGAACATTTTGCTTTTTTTGAAAATATATTTTTAAAAACAATTTTACTTTTAAGTATCGTACCAACCATAGAGACATTATAGTAGTCGGTGAAAAAAAAAAATCGAACTCAAGATTTTAATGAATCTCGATGTATTAGACGTTTTTGATGTCAAAAAACATATTCTTAGAAAATGTCCGTCTTTCTGTCTATGTTTAGTTTAGTTACATTAACGCAAAGCAACACTAGGGTTATTTTGGGACGCATCTCATACTTTTAAACCACGGTCAGATGATTAGGACGACACCTGAACTGGAACCTCCCCTCCCCACACCACACCAGCGGGAGGACGTTTGGCTTGACAAATTTAACGTGCAAGTGACCCCCTCACACGACGGTTTTTCGGTGGAATCGAGTCTCGAACCTGAAACCCTCCAGCTCCGAAGTCGAGATCTTGCCACCAGGCCACCGCGGCCCCTGTCTATCTATGAGAAAGATAACTCAGAAACATTTTGAGCGAGACAGGTGAAATTTTTTATGCGGTCTTTACACCGAATTGGTAGATTTCAGTCAAATTTTAAGTAAAATCTGTTTTGAGTAAATTCATCTGTTCGGCTGTTCGAGTAAAAGTTTAAGCGATAAAACGAAGAAAGCTAGATCGATAAAATTCAGTACACAGATTTAGTATCTCTGCACTGAACATCAACACCAACTACGATTTGACTGCCTGTGGTCTTTATTTTAGAAACATGTAAACGCGCTAATTCGAAAATGCAATGACTTAAATGTAAACTCAAATATAGTTGAGTATTTTGTGTTGGTTTCAGTCGGTTGAGAAGAACCTAACTGAAACACCAATTCGATTATTGGATACTATTAACGCATGTAAGGGATTAATCGCCATATGTCTCGCCAAGGATGACATGATAGAATCAATAAAAATGTTATTTCACGCCAAAAGTTAATATTTCATAACTATTGCTTGCCACTGCTATCCAAGACTTTCTTTAGCATGACAAATTTATTAGAGGGTATATGAGAAAGTTATTGGGAGACCCTTCCACTGATCCTTTCGTATTTGTGATGATTTGTTTCATTCTTGCCGGTGATTGTTTTAGAAATCTTAAGTTCTTTCTATTCTGTCAAACATAATTTTCTTCATGATGGAAATGTTTTATGTTGATGTTATGTGAATAGTACCTTAATGCTTCATAAGTTACAATATCTAATAGATACAATACTAGCAGTCTACATCTATTGCCTGTTTAATGCACTGCCATTTGTTATTTTCTTACATAATAATCATATTCATTCTCGTTATAACTAATTATTATAATTTTAAAGTTATCAAAATCATATCGATTTTATATCCACGATATATATATTATTACTATTTGAAGATGAAAATAATTGAGATTGGCGAAGAGTTAAATCATATGCCTTGCTTGTTTTTTAAATCTTAATTGAAATTCCTCGGTTCCTCTGGTTACTCTTTCCAGATAAGAATTCAAGCTGGAGACTAGTTGCATTATTATCATCAATTTATCCATCTTATTCATTTTTGATTCTGTGATGTCACTTTCAGTTTTTGCTAATGATCACGAATTTGTAATAAAATATTCCACTTTTAATCCTCAAAGTATTACATATCTATATATAATACTAAAAATATATATGTAATTATGTTATTTGTAATAATAATTAATCTGTAAGTAATAAATTTCAACTCATTGTTTAAGGTATAAGCTAATACAATTGAATGTTGGAACTTAATTTTTTTAAATCAAAAAATGATAAATTCTACCATCAGATCGTTCCCAAATATTTGGCCAGCCCATCCTAAGTACACGCTTCTCAAATTGTTGCGAGAATCTTAGATTATCCTTTTAATGGTTTTCTCAAAGCCGCATTGAACAAAGCTAAATTGAACAGAATTCAGTTGTCTTATTGAACAAAAATTTTGATTTTTGAGCGAGTTACGAGATCAAGCTTAACCTTCATTTTCGGATTAACAATTTTAACTAAATTAATTAAATTATGATTATTCCTAACTTAACAATTTAAGCGAATTTCAATTATTCCATATTATATCAAACATAAAATTTTAAGCAGTGGTTTCAAAAATAATAAATTATTTATTAAATGAAAATAATAAAAAATTTTAAAAATGCCAGACGTTATTAACAAAGTTTCTTAGCTTCTCATTTAATTTCTTCAAAATCTTCCCTCCGACGTGGCTATACTTCAGAAAAAGTAAACTGTTTTGCATGATCTGGGATCCCATCTTTGAAAATTGCTTCAGTTAAGGTGAGAGGAAGGAGAGAGAAAAAACAACACCGATTTAAATTTCGATGCACATCTAACTTTCATAAATTAACACCAATTTTTTCCAACCATTATCTACAATTACTCTATATTAAAATTTTTGCAATTGAGCATCGATCTTTTCCTCAGTAGCAAAACACATTATTTTCAGTTGTTCACTTCTCTTTTACAAAATAGTTTTCGTTTTTATGGTAAGCCCCAACTCTGTTTCATCTTTGTATTTCCTTTTAAATCTGTAAAACAACGAAGAATGCCTCCTCATAATAATATACTGTTCGTTTTATTTTAAACATATAATTTAAAAAATAATCTTAATTCAAATTAATTATGATGACGAAGGTACGGCATTTTAAAAATCAAATGAAATACCGTCATATTTACATCTATTAAAAAGAAATTAACATGCTTAAGTTTATTTTTAGATTAGTAACTTTTTTTGTAATTCTTCAAAATTCAAATTCATGAATTCATCATATATTTGAAATATTAAAAAAAGAAAGAAAAAAAAAACTTGATATTCCCATAACTGCTGTTACTTTCAGCTTAAATGGAAGTATCCTGTTTGATCTGTATAGTTTTAATAAAGGGCGTGATCCGTTGAAAAGACCGTTGGAGAATAGAAAAGTTCTTTGCCAGTTGTAGAAGCTTTACTTTTCCAAAGCGTTGGACGTTTTGACTTAAGACCTCTAAAGTTCGCGTGTGGGAGATAACTACCTGAAGACTTGTTCGCCTACACTCTCACACATCATTGAGCAACACTTTTATGAAATGTTGCCTCGGGGTATTTGAAAAAAGAAAAATGTCGTAGTTCTGAGTTATTTGCGTCGTAGACTTGTCTGGTACTTGGACAATAACTGATGTATTTCTGTTCTATCACGAGAACATGCTTTCTTTGGCCCATTGCATATTTCTGAATTTGGTATTGACATTTTTTAATTGGATTAGCGAATATTCCTTTGTCTACTTATTTTTAAGTATGAAGAAAAATACCTTTGCATTCTATCATGATCTCTTTTTATATTATTAATGTTGTATTAAAAGTGATTTTAAAATTTTTTTCTTCAAGATTAAGATTTCTTATAAATATTGCCTGCTTTATGAAAAAAGGCAGCTTGATCGTTAAAAGAAAACGAAGAAAGCTATGTCCTAATGGCAACGAAGAAAGAAATGTCCTATTCTTTAGAGTTAAAAATGGCACAAAGTCAAATTTTTGTAACTTTTGAAAGCCAAAAAGGATGCGGTAGCTGAAAAAATGGTACCATGTGCCTTTTTTAAGATTCAGATGATGGCCGCGAAAGAATCATATGCCTATTCCGTTTTTAACATCTCTGCTAAAAATATTGATTTCAATATCATCTTTAAGGTATGATGAAGAAAATCCATATTAAATGCAACTTTAAACATTTCATCTATTTTCGCGTAACATATTTTATACATTCGAAAATTCGAAAAAGGGAAAGGATTTGCAAATGTTAACTCGTCGCTGCGATGTGTCATCTGTCAACCAACTCGAGAAAGCTGCATGGGACGCGTTTGGGCGTTGCGGTCGTGTGCTAGTTCGAGGTGGGCCAGCAGTGTTTAAAAGGCAAGGAAATCTTGTGAAATATTAGGTCTGAATCCAGATTAAAGGACTTTAGAAAACTAGATTTAAAAAATCGTGTTAATTGAAGATAATAGAATATTTTAGAACTCATGAATTTTTAGCTATTTTTGTACCGCTTTCATTTAGGAATTAGAAGGTGACTTTGGGTTGTCCTTTCAAGTCCAGTCAAGTCAACGCGATTATTTTCCTTACCACAAACGCAACCACAGAATTAGTCATAGCTCGTTTAAATATGAATGGTGGCCAATTTTATATGTAACTGCCAATTAATTTTTTATGGCATATTATTTATAAGCTGTTATGAAATACTGAATATGACAATGATCACTGCTGAACAAAGTTTTACTTACCGTTCTTATTCTCATTATTTGTAAAATGCTTGTGCTCAACGCAATCTTTTATAAATTGAGGAATTCTCATTAATGGACATTGATCACATTCACACTGACTTAAAGTCTTTATTTTAAGAATCTGAAATTGACAATGAGTTACAGATAGAGGACCTTGCAAACCAAGCTTCTTACTAACGTTCTGCGATATTTGATCATAACAATGCGTTACAAAAAGAAAAAAAACTAACGCAATAACTGAATGTTTTGAATATTGTAAACTGTAAACATATTAAAATTTGACTTCGTTTTAAGAACGCTATTATTTTTCTAAGTTATAACACAATTTATTACAAAATATCGATGGTTGCAAAACCCCGGATTTTTCTATATAAATTGGAAGGAAATTCGCATTTTAATTTTTTTCGGTTTCAAAAAATAGGTACGTTTCTGCTTCCAGAGATATCTTTATTTTTTCTCTAGTATATAAATAAGAAAACAAGTTATTGCAAACTACTGACATGCAGATGACGCTTCTTTATAAGCATTTAAAAACTTAAAATGCATTTTTTGAAGAAAGTTTTTTCATAATTATACTGTACATGTATCGTCATATCTCAAAAAATAATGAAAATATCTTAATAAAATTTATAATTAGCGCTCGTTATTTTATGCAGAATATTATGAACTATGGATTTGCTGTTGAATGCTTTTGAAGTGGATTTATCTTTGTTTAGTATAAACATTGTTGAAAAAATTTATTTCATATATTACACAGAAAATTTTTGTTTTAGAATGTAATTATTAGATAGTAGTTATTTACACTCAATGTTATGCATGTAATGTTACAAAGATAAATGAAAAACGGTAAAAAAAAATTTTTCTCTCTAGAAATTCATAGTTTTTATAAATAAGTACTAAAATTTACATCAAAATTTGTTTTTTTTTTATTCCAAAGTTACATATATATTTAAATTGTATAATTCCTTATTCATCATTTTATATTAATAAAAAAATGTAATATCATTATTCACCTTATATCATTATCCAGCATCATATATTAAAATATCTTTTTTTTAATCCTCCAAATCTAGTCAAGATACCTTAATATAAAAATAGTTTATATTTACACTCCACTTTGCTTAGATAAAAGGAGAAAGGTACGTTATAAATTTGTATGTATGGATATTCAAAAATTCATTTACTGTCACTGGTAATAGCATTCTTTGTCGAATTTTGTAATACGGGACGAAGCTTAGCTACATGGAAATATGAACTTCAAATCATTAGTTCTTTTCTAAACTATTGAAAATCTTACAGCTTGGACATGGCACAGTATGTCTTTATTATGGCATTAACTTTGTTTTAAATTCAAATGAAATTCTTTGAAAGAGGAATTTTGATCTCTCTTATTGCCTAGATGTCTTGTTTTGAAGGTTCTTCAGCTCTTTGTAAAGCCACACTTTTTCTATCAATCGAAGCTACGCAACTATACTCCGAAACTAGATCTTGACGATACATACATTTCCGCGTTCGTGCATGACATCTGCTTCCGTTCCGTAGCTTATTCTTGTCTTGCATTGTTTAAAAAAATAATACACAGAAACTTATCTCTTCCGTGGAGCGACTGCAGAGCACTATTTATTATGGTTCGTATTTTCCTCATTGCCACTGATATTGGTCCAGAACATCCTTCCGTGACATTTTCACTTTTGGACCTGTTGTTTGCGCAAATTAAAGAGCCTTTTGATAAGAAGAGAGTTTCAACGTTCTCTGGCTGATTTCACAATCTTAAAATTTGAAGTAAAAAAAAAAGTTTATCTGATGGGTTTTATTTTTATTATTATATGATGAATAAATTTAAGTATATTTATATACATTTTTATATACATATAATTTTTTTTGTTAAGAAAAAATATATTTTGATGTAGATTTTAACATTTATTTACAAAAACTAGGATTGTTCTAGAGCAGTGATGGGGAAACTACGGCCCGCGGGCCAAGTCCGGCCCGCGGAAAGGTTTAATCCGGCCCGTTTAAGAGTGCCGTCGTGAGAATGTTCTTGAGTGTGAGAATGAATGTGAGAATTTTCCAAGAATACAATCTTAAAAATTCACTATATCAAACAATAAGATTAAAAAATACGAAATTAATTTGAGAAAACTATCTTCAGAATTTGAAAGGAGATTTCAGGACTTTAGAAAAATGGAACCAGAGTTTAGTATTTTTGCGACCCCATTCAATGTTAATTACGAAGAAGTTGATGCAAAATTTCAGCTTGAGTTAATAGAACTGAACTGTAATACTCTCCTGAAACAATCTTTTCATACAGTACCATTACGAATTTTATAAAAATTTAAGTCCAGATAATTTCCCAAATCTAATTACTCATGCAATCAAGATAATGACAATGTTCGGCTCATCTTATATATGCGAACAAATCTTTTCAACAATGAAGCTTAGGAAAACTTCTTTAAGAAACAGAATTACAGATGAGCTCCTTTCATCAGTTTTAAGAATTTCTGCTTCGCAAATGGAACCTGACTATGATGAAATTTTGATAAAACAGTCTCAATTTCATTTTTCTCATGCACCAGTAATGACACCAGAAAATAAAGTGATAATACTTCACATCAAGAACTACACTAAATTCATTTTTTATTTTGTGCTTATAATTTTCTTACCTTTTGCTTTTTTACTATTAAAATAATAAGTGTATGTAATAATATATGTATATGTTTATAGAACACATAAATTTTTTAACGATTAAGCATTATTCTTTGGCCCGCTACGATCGTCTAGTTATTACAAATGGCCCGTCTTAAAAAAAGTTTCCCCACCACTGTTCTAGAGAAAAAAATTATCCCACTTTCATTTTTCGTTGCAACATTTATATATGTAATATATCTTAGATTATAACTAACTATTATCTAAGAATAACATTCGAAAATAAAAAAAAGTGTGTAATATATTAAATTGCTTGTGAAATTTTAGAATTGTGTCCAACATAATTTGCATTAAATCTACTTTTAAAGCATTCAACTCTACTGTTACTCACCCTTCCAGCGGGCGCGGCCGTCATACCAACATGAAAGGTCGCGCGTATTTCCCACATACGCTATAGTAAAATGTAAACTTTCAAAGGCCTAACTATTAAAATTATATTGTAAATAGCTTAGAATTAATAATTACAATTACTTTAAAGATTTTATTGTTTAAAAAGAAGCAGAAAAAATATAAACGTAGATTGCAATAACTATATAAAATGACCATAGGTTAACCGAATTGATTTAAAAATAATATAAATGAAATTACTGATATTTTGACAGAACAATTTTCATGTAAAATATAGAAGTGCAAAAAATAATTTAGCATTTATGTATAAAAAGGAAAAAAGTAATTGAAAGCTAGATATGAAAAGAAAGAAAATAGTTTCATTGTTATTTCATTGCAGCGTTGCAATTTGAGCAAATGTGTTTAGTGTGCTCCAAACATAAAAATTTCTGGCAAATCTCACAACTGAAGTTCGTGATTCTAGTCCGCTTTTCTTTTTGGCAGAGTTTGCATTTTTTCCCTTGACGTCACATCTTCCATACCTAGTTCGGCTTTTCTCTTTAGCACCTTCAACTTTAGCTTTCTTTGTAGAGACTTGGGTGCTTTTATTCAACATTTTCTTTCGTAAGTGCATTTTCCAACTGTCGCAGTCTAAAACAACACAGATTTATTTTTAAAATCATACAAAATTAAATGTAACAAAAACTTACATGAAATCTCTAAAATACAAATATCAGATCGGTAGAGACCTATTAACACCACAAACTTATGAGGACAGCTGAAAGTAGGTCAAATGGAGGAGGACAAATAGGCAAAGACAGGCTTTCCCAGCGCCACCAGATCTAAAGGTATAAAACGAAATTCATCTCCATTGTATCTCTCACATACGCGCACCCGCTGGAAGGTTAACGGATTCTGAGACGAGCACATTTCAACGACTCCATCTCATTAAGGGGTGAGAACGCAGAACGATGAGTGTATTTCCGGTATTCCCTTTGACCTTGGATTTCCCTATTAGATATTAGTAAATGTAAACATCTCCTTTCACCCTTATTTTGACGAATTAAACCCATCCTAACGCTTGCGCGAAAGCGCAGTGGGATTTACAATCCGTTGCTGAACAGTAGATCCGTAGTTCATGACATTTTACATAACGAGCACTAGTTTTAAATTTCATAAAAATATTCCTAATGATTTCTTGAGTTATGAGTTATTACAGTGTAATTATGAAAAAGTTCTTCAGAAAATGCATTTAAAGTTTTTAAAAGCTAATAAAGAAGTATCACTTGCGCGCCAATAGTTTGCAATACCATGTTTTCCAATTGTCCTAGAGACAAAATAAAAATATAAAGGAAAACAAAAACGCACTTATTTTTTAATACTGCAAAAAAAATAAACAAATTATTAAATGTTTTTATCCTATTCGGATGTCTTAATGCTTTTCAGTGTGAACTGGGCACATTTGGTCTGTTTATTCACTTTTCATTAACCTAAGTAATGTTTTAACCATTAGTCATGAAATCGATGCTTTTTATTGCATCACTTTTTGCGGTTCTTCTATATGTATGACTAAAGGGGGGAAAAGGTAATAATGTATTGAATACGCTTTTCTAATCTTTAATCGTATAAAAGGAAAATTTTTTAGTTAGATCCGAGTATATATATATATATATTTGTTCTCCCTTTTTATACCCCATTTTTTAATGGATAACAAATTTGCCGAAAAACAAATTCAATAAATCATTATTTAATGATGAATAAAAAAGTTTGTAATTAAAAAATATTAAATAATAATCTTATTCTTTTTCACTAACATAATTTTATATACTTTTTTTGTTTTGTTTTGTATTTTAAAGAATCGGAAGATAAAACAATATTGTAAAAAAAAAAAAAATCCAATAAAGTTTTTTCGAGGTCATGGACTCCTATTAAAGGAATCTGATCTCAATTCCGGAGTTTTTCGTTACGCCCAAAAATATTGTTAAAATATTCAAGGAAAAATGAATACTTATAATTATTTAAAGTGCTTTGTTTTATTTTGGAATATGTTTTTGAAAGAATTATATGATCATGTAACATTTCAGATATTAAGATTTTGTTAAAAAAATATTTTATGTCGCATTCCAAGATTTTTTTTATAAGCCAAACTTTAAGATAGAACGTAAAAATAAATTAATTTCCCGAAAGGGAACTACAGATAAGCGTTAGTAAAATAGGATTAAAGTCATTTACTTTTTTTTTTTTTTTCTCTGACAGAAAAATTCAGTATCGAAAGATTAGAAAAAGAAACTTTTTAAAATTAAAAAAAAAAAATAATAATAATAAAAGTTTCCTCCCATTTTTGATTTAAAAAAATTTGCTTTGCAACAAATTTCCTTCTGATTTTTGTAAAATTTTGAAATTATTTTTGATGTAGAATTTTTAAAAAATCATTTCTTATGTTTCTAGTGAAAATTAACATAAATCATTTTATACTTAAGACCAGTTTTTAAAAAATTTGATTTTATTATATTGTTAGGTTTTCTTTTCGTGATCAAATTTTTATAAAATGATGGTGTAAATTTCAATACGAGGACAGGAATTTCATGTCCTTTTACTTATGAGAAGAATTTAGACAATCAAAACCTCTACACATGATATATGTACTAATAATATAGATAAATGCGTGTATTGATGGTCTACAGACCAGACTAATTAATCTAAAACTACCTAACTTGGCACATATAACTCTAGAATCGGGCCAAAGGCATATCTCATAACTATCAGTTACCAGTGTTATATATTTAATATGTTAGTACCTTTGTTATTTACTATATTCATCAGAGCATACAATTTTCATGTATGAATATAAAAGTCAGAGCACTTTTAGCGTTCAAACTTCTCATAAAAGCTTAAAGTTAGCCATTTTATTCAGGATGGGAGGAGGGGGATAAAAGTTTTATTAGAGAATATGTGAAAACATTTCTGTGAGGCCACTTCGAATGCTTTAGAGAATTATCAAGCATAATTCAATACATTTCAGTTAGCGAAAGCATGTTGCTCATTTTATATTTCTTTATTTCACTTCTTATACTTTTGTATTTTTAGCATTTCCATAAAGTGTTAAATTTACTTTCACTATGCTCTCATGACATTAAAAAAAAGCACTTTTGAAGCCTACATTAATTAAAATTAGATATCTTTATCAAGATGTAGACATCAAAAGAAAGGGATTTAGAATTTTTGTTAATATCTTAAATCCTTAAACTTATTTTTGATGATAATTGTGATAAAAATCACTCTACAAGTACTTTTTAAAATCTGAATTTGTTTTTATTATCTTTCATGAGTCTTTGTATACGCTTATTCTCTTTGTTAGCTTCATTTGATTACTAATTTTTATTTTCTAATTGCTTCCAAAATCAATTAAAAGATCATTTTCAAGGCGAATGAATTTTATTTTGTGGTAATTTAAGTTAAAACATCAGAAGCAAATCTGTTAAGCTCAGCCACGATTGTTTGTGATTAAGTGCATTGTAGCGAGTGAAGCGTGTAAGATTTGGGCATCAAACCTGAGAGGATTGTCAAGTAATCCAGTTGCGGATTGGCGAGTGTTGCGAAAAGAAGATGCAACTCCCCTCCTCCCCCCATTTTGCATTAAAACACTCCGAGTTTATTTTGCAACAATATATTCCTTTGTCATGATGAAATTCAAGTCGTTTTCATTGTTGCTATAATTTATTTTATTCTGATTTTTATTCATTATGGATGATAAGGGTATGAACATTCGTTTTATATTTCTGCGAGGTTTAATTATATTAAATTGTGAAAATACGTAAGCAACGATAATTTTTTTTAAGTATCTACCTTTTTAAACACTATTGCTCTCCTACCTGTAAAAATAAAATTGGGTAGTTAAAAATGCTCTCCGACTTTGATTGCCAGCTGGTACGCCGATATTATGATTAGCAGTTCGAGTTAAATATTTTGTATAAACTAATCGCTTTTGATGAATGACGTTTTAAGCTGTTGAATAATTTTAATGTGAATTTATATTTAATCGCATCATGTGGCACGACTGAAAAACATGAATTCAGTTAAGTCATTTTACTGCAAATTAAAAAATGCATATATTATGAAATAAAAGCGCAATGAAAACCTCACTATGAATTTTTTTAAAAAAAAACGTTGTTGAATGTTTTGATGAATGAAAGAGAATTCCATCATAATATATTAATTCATTGTTTGGGTTGAGGAACAAATTGAAAATATAATTAAAATTAAAGGGAAAACTATGCGGTAATAGAATAATTTACCCTCGACTAGTTATAAGACGACCAGTAGGCAGTGCGTGCTTAGAAAGAGACTGATTTATGTTTACAACAATTTCATAAGAAAAATTCAGGCATTTCATGCTTGTTTATAAATAGCCATTTTGGCGTGCCTGAATTTTTCTTTATTCCCATGTATCGTATTTAAAGATGGATATTTACACAAAGAAACATGGTAAAATAAAAAGTTAACATACATAAAGTTGAAAAACTATAGAAAAAAAATGGATGAACAAATAAAATGAAAAAGAAAAAACACTTAACCTCTCGTCAGAAAGAGCAAGGAGTAAAAAATGGGGAATTAATATATAAGTGATCAAATTTTTCAAGAAAAACCGTTATATTAAGATATTACGGAAACAATTTTTATAAGATATTTGTTTTCTGAATATATTTGAGTTAGATATATGATGAGCAATTTTCATATTGGCTAACAGTCTGCTTATTCGAGTGCTTTGCAAACACGGTAACTCAACAATGCAAAATACCAGATATTTGAATTTTAGTTAGAAATTTTTGTTCCGAAGTTTTTGATCTGTAATAAATAAATTTTGGACAAAATCTGTCGAAGAGTAGACTTTCTGTTTGTCTATTTGTGTATTGAAACACAGTATCTAAATCGATATCAAATTGGTGAATGAAATCTAGTATGTGATCGTTACACCAAAATTAGGAATCTATATCAAATTTTGGACTCACCCAGCAAAAAGAAGAGTTCCAAAGCACAAAATACGCCATTTTGCGCTAATGCATTAGAAAAAAAAAAAAAAAAAGCTAAAAATATTGCTTTATTTACGAATGCATTATCAAATAATCGATTGTTTTGCCACTTGCTTGTGAGTTTCTTATGTGTTTTTTTAAGAAGTTGTACTTTTATTCGGAATTTTAAAAGGAAAATGAAATTGTTTAATTTTATGCGTTGTTAAACAGAGGAAAAGTTGTGTTACTGATAATTCTACGAATGATATGGATACATCATTTTCATCTTTACTCATTTGCAGCCAGTAATTAACATTTTAAAATAGATCAAACAGAACTTATATGATACGAAAATCTCTCACCGGCCGTTACCTTTAACAATTTAGGTCACATTGTGTGTGTACTAGCTTCGATAATATGTTGCCCTTGTTTCCTCAGGTCAGCGTGCTGTCAGAGAGAAAGAGAAAATAACATTACTGCAAACTTATTTCTGAATTTAATATTGTTGTATATAAAGTACTTCCTTATTTTCGTGCATTTTCTTCTCTGTATCTCATTCTTTTTCCCCTTTCGGTATTAAACATGTAATGTGCATCACTTCATCATATTCATACAGCTTATTTCGAAGAAAATATACATTTGAATAACATTATTTCCTTTAAGGTATCGAATATTGTTTCTCTTTTCTATATACTGGTCATAAGATAGACATCGGTTATTGTTAAATATTTTTTCAGCTATATTTTAGTCATATCTTTTTCTACGAAATCTAATCAGTATCAATTGCTTTCTTTTAAAATAGGTAAAGTAAAGGTCAAATGGAGATGGAAGTAATAGTCTCAAAGAATAAATTTTTAAATCTCACAGTAAAGGCAGTTTTATTTAGCTGTTAAAAATTGAATTGAAAGTATGGGACGTAAGCAATGTTGTATTATTGATTCATCTTTCTCATTTTATTTCCAAGTACCAATATTATGCACGCTGACGTTTTTAAGAATATTTTTACTGGTTTTTTCCCCCCACAATGGAACATTTTGTTCAAATTTTCGTATAAATTCATTTATTTTCCTTCGAAAATTATTAAACAGTTTTTTTACTGTATTCAATGTAAAGCATACTGAAATGTATTGGCATTTATTTATTAACTTGCTTAAATTTGATTAGAAAATACTTGGGTGTAAATAATTGCGAAGGAAAATTCTGGTGTAATAAGATTATATGGATAAGACTTGTCTTTTTATTTATTTCGTTCAAGTTTTTCAATATAAATGCCATGTTCTATGCATTTCATAGACTAATTGAAAATGTTTTCCAATCATTATTTCCATTCTTTAAAAGGCTTCTAAGAGTAATTTTCATTTAATGAAAATATAAAATGAAATATTTTATATATCACTACTTTCAATTTTTTTTTTTTTTTTTTGCTTGAATATCAGAGTTTAAATTTATTGGTGTATTTCTTCTTTACTTTTTTTAAAATCTTTATTTTATTTCAGTTCCTGCAAGTTTTTAAAATATTGTCAGTGGTAATCTTTAATTTTAGTTTTTCTTTTCTTTTTTTAAATTCACTGAGTCTTAGGGAAATTTTTCACAATATCAAGGGATATCCCTGAGGAGGTTAGTGGTATTGATTGTCAGAATCTGTGTTAACGATCCTACATTCCTGATTACGTGCATGGAATATGGATGGATTATCGGCTTGTTAATTGCAAGTGAAGGTATAAACTATAATAGAAATATTCTTTTTCAGGAGAACAAAACCTATAACAATGAACCCATCTGTGATATTATTTGGAGTCAGATTTATTAATCTAATTTAACCACATCATATATGGTAATAGATTTATATCTAGTATTTAAAATTAATATCCCTCCCCCCTCTCTCTCTTTTTCATTGGCTGTTAGTAATGACTTTTGAATAGGCCAAATACATCCCTATCTAATGATTACATTCAATGATTGTTAGGATAAAATATCATGAGGATTTCTGCATTTTTTTATCATCTCAATAACAAGAATAATTACATAAGTTGCGTGGTTTTAAGAAATAACTTTGATCAGATATGATATATAAAATGGTGAAATAATTGAATTCTGAAGAAAGTTAAAGATCGAAAAATTACCTGAAAATAATCATAAGAAAAGAATCATAACCGGAAAACAGTATAAAGACTAAAATAGGATTAAGAGATTGTTTAATATCCTACATCCCATATCAATTTTTTGATTGAAGTAGAAATATTTTAACTAATTTCCTTTCAAGGATAAAATTTCTAATCAACAAAGAAATGATAAGGGAAAGTTTATATTGAACTCTCAAAACATGCTTAACTGCCTTTACTGCCATTAATGATGTTTCAACTTGGAATGGAAATAGACAATACACCATCAATCTACAGGATCCAAGATTAAAAAAGAACGGCATTCACAAATTATCATCTTCATAATTTGAGGAAATGGATGAAAATGATTCCTAGCTTCCTTAACGTGGTCAAAGGAACAGCATTTTATGGTGGTTAAAATTCAACATTTCCGACTTTTACATTTTAACCTCTATAACTAATTTTGGTTTGGAATAGATAATTCAGAATTTGCACAAAATAGGGGTATTAGTGTTTATACAGTGCTAAGGGACAAAAAGTTATATTAATTTTTTGATTAAACAAAAAAACGAATTTTGTTTCCCGTTGTCACTATAAACAGTAGTAATCAAAGTTATAACAGTTCCCCTTACGTTCGTTCACTCAAACATATTGGTTGCATTTCTTAACGTAATTTGAGAAAACTAATAATTAATTGAATTAGAATTGTCTAGAAAATTTCCCTAAAGTGATATTAATTGTTCATTTGATTCACTTGTGCTCTACATTTTAAAACTAAATTTTATAACTAGTATCTGTATCTAAGAGCATACCAAGAAGTCGTGGTGAAAGTATGTTGGAGTATGTAAATCTCCCCTCACCCAATTTAATCCATATTGTTTGTTGCATGCAGTATATGTTATAGAATACAACTAGCTGTCATATTTTCTTATGATTTTTTTTTTCTGAACATTTTTGAAAATACATGTTTTGTGAATTAAAAATGTAAGAATACAATATCACACATTCTTTGAAAATAAGATCTTTTACTTGTTACCTTAAAGTTCGATGCGAAAGTGCTAAATTCGAAAATATTTTACTTTGATCTTTCGAGATCCGCACATTTAATTCGTCGGGATCAAACCTTCTCCTGCTATTGTGGTGTGGAGAGTGGGACCAGCTAATGTGTTATCCTCGTCATTTGATGCGGTTCAAAATTATAGGATCCGTCTAAAAATAGCCCTAGTGCTGTTTTAAAATTGGGATGGCAATATATAAGTAAAATATACATTTTGGTGTGCCAATTTTAATGCAAAAGTTACAAATAATAGACGTAAAATCATATTCTAACATTTATTTGATAATTTACTCCATCTTTAAAGGTGAAATTGAATTTTCTTCATGATAACCTTTCCTAAAACGAACAAATTTAATCTTTTTTTTTTTCTTGATCGTTTTTGTTAATTTTACTCAAAAAGTATTATAACATTGATTTTAATGGAGAAAGATTGCATTCTTTCAATTTTCTTTGTGTAGTAATATGATTTTTTTTTTACTTCTACCAATTTTTTAAATGTGTTTGAATTAATATTTGCATTTAATTTTGTTTGTTATTAATTTTTAATTAATATTTGTTTGTTTATTTGTCTTTATTTAATTTTGTTTAAGTTAAGCAAGCTAGAAATGAAGTTATTTGATTTTAAAAATACAGGCACTGCAATTAAATGCTCTAGAACCGACATACCTATTCGCTTCAAAACACACAACAACTGAAATGTGAAACGACATTTATTTTAGAAATTACCATAGCTAATCATTTAGTATTTGTTGATTAGATCCCAATTTACATTATCTTTCAAAAAAATGTTTTTGTTCGGAAATGGATTTTATTTCTAATTCATCTCTGAATATTTATTTGCGGAGGAATTAAGCGAACGATTTTGTAAGTGCATGGATTTTTTTGTCGGCCCAACTATTATAATCACTTATAGGGCAATCTCGTATTACCTTTATTCTTTTATATGTTTCAGACGATGCTCAACGGTTGGGAAACACGATCAGTGATCCAGAAATAAGTTTTCATAGCAGCCTTTGTTGGTACTCGTGTACATCTAACAATGGTCATCTATAACTTAGTGTTCGGGTTTGGCACACTTTTTATAAAGGAA